>OY882864.1:84249619-84447119 GCA_963693515.1 Pipistrellus nathusii | reverse complement strand
TCTCTCTCTCTCTCTCTCTCTCTCTCTCTCTCTCTCTCGCACACACACACACACACACACACACACACACACAGACACATACCATACACATACACATACACATACACATACACACCTACACATGCTATTTATTAAGAATTGCCCCTCATTTGAAAACGATCATAAAAATGTGTATTAACATGACCAAAAATAAGTTTGAAATGGAAGGAAACAATTCTAATTGATCAATCATAGAAAAATGTCCCTTACTCATCCTGAAGTGATTTGGAGAAAAGTGAAGTTATCTATTTTATTTTTATTCATTTGTATTTTATTCTCACCCCTGATGTTTTAATTTATTTTAGAGAGAGGGGAGAGAGAGAGAGAGAGAGAGAGAGAGAGAGAGAGAGAGAGAAATCGGTTGCCTCCTACACGGGCCTGGCTGGGGATGAAACTTTGGTATGCGCTCTAGGAACTGAACCCGAAACCTTTTGGTGTAGGGGACGATGTTCCACCAGTTGAGCCACCCAACCAGGGCCTAAATTACTTTTTAAAAGTCACCCCTAGATGAGTGGATGATCAAGGGCATTTAGCCCCCAACTTTTAAGAAATAAAAATACCCTAGAAGTTACTCATCAATAGACAGCTGTTATTTTTATGTAATGTTTATTTGTCAGCTTTTAAAAAGTTATCATTTGTTGTGATTCTTTTCTCATTCTGAATAAATATTCTCTTTGTGTCTAACTTTGCATTAATGTTTAAAAAATAGGGTGCCCAAGTTCTCCATCCCTGTCAATAATTCTTACAGTATCTGGAAATTCAGTTCACAGCGAGTAGGCTATCCAAGCTTTTCGCTTAATTTCTCTTTTTATGGAACTCACCAGTAGCCACTTCACTCATTGCATTCTCTCAGGAAGCGAGAGCTCCGGCCGCCAGGGGTCACCCCGCGGCCTGTGAGCAGCTGTGCTGGAAAGAGCCAGGCCTGCTTCCTCCCAGGTCCCTCCAGGGAGGCCCAGGGCTCCCCTCCTCGGACCCGGCCCAGGCTTGGGGAGGACGGCTTCCGGTGGGCCTGGGTATTTCCGATAACCAAGATTCTGACCGAAAGGAATTTTATACTAAAACTATTCTTAAACTTTGAGGCCTTGCAGTCCCGAGTCACCCATCCTAAGGTGATCAGTTGGGATCGTATAGGCTGCTCTTCTGAAGGGTGACGGGTGTCTCCATGGACAGAGGTGGTAAGAGAAGTTTTTAGCGTCTGGGTGACGCTTAGTGGTTGTGGCAGATTGAATTGTTTTGTAGGAAGAAAAAGATTGGAGGATATTGAATTTTTAAAAAAAGGCTAAAATCTTTTATTTCTTAAAATCTTTTCTGCCCTTGCTGAGCTCTGACTCCTTGGTGTGCAGAACGAGGAACTGGTCCACGTGGAATCTGAGAGGCCCAGCAAGGGCCGCACGTCCTCCGCATGAATAATTAACTGGGAAGCGCATGCAAAATTCATGGCTGGGAATTATTAAAGTGAGTTGCGAAGGGAGGGAGTAGCTACAAACTGAAGAAAAAGAAATCGTTCAGCTGATGGCCTTTCCTTCATTTATTTATGGAATCAATTAAACGAAACTATTCATCGTGGGCAGTGACACATGGCAGGTGAGCTCAGGTGAGCTGTGTCGCTGTGTGATTGAAGCGGTCAGGGACTCAGTGGCTCCAGTGCATTCTGCCGGGACCTTGGCCTCGGGGGCAGGAGTGGGAGTCTTGTTTGGTGTCTCATTTAGCGACACAACCGGCAACTGATTTCTGTTGTTGGAGGGCTTCACTTTTGTGGAAGGGATTGTAGTCCTGGGTTCTAGAAACAGCTATTGAACAAATAACCATATCCTGGCAGATGCTGCTTTCCTGCCCCTAGCCAGTACTAATGGCAAGGCATAGAGCTCGGAATGTTACTGGTGGCGATATTAATTATCATCATAAAACTTCAGCAAAGAGAGGCATGGATGATAAAGAACTGCTAGTTATAGGACGCCAGTGACTGAAGATGGTGTAAGAGGACAATACCTATAATAATATGTCTGCTCCCAGATGTTCCTATTTGTATGAGGGATACTGCCCCCCCCCTCTTCCACCCTGGGTGGTAGGGCACCCTGAGAACCTAATCCTCCTAAGTCTCATGGGGGGTTCCTTCCACACCAGGAGACTCACTAAGTTTCTGAGGAAGTAAAACGTGGTTCGATGTGATACGGAACTACACTTACCAGGTGTAGGAGCTCAGTGCTACACAGCCCTTCCCGTTGGATAATGCACCCACCACCCCCTTTTCTTAAATAAATTCAAACTTTCTGTTTCCACCATCTGAGATGGCTATTTAACCTGTCCTCTCCCACTACCATGTTAAGCTTTTACTGTTAAATACAATCTATATGCATAAAAGTCTAAGCGACTGAACAACCAATCACTATAACAGCGCACTGACCACCAGGGGGCAGACGTTCAATGCAGGAGCTGCCCCTGGTGGTCAGTGTGCTCCCACAGCCAATATGCTGTGGCCTCTTCATTGCCAGCTGGCCCTGATGGCCCTGATTGGGCTGGCTGGCCAACCTCCTGGGGCCCCTTCCTCTGCCAGCCAACCTCCAGCAGCCCTGATCGGCCCTATGGCTGGCCAGGCCGAGAGACCCCACCCATGCACGAATTCATGCACCAGGCCTCTAGTTTCTTATAAATAAGGAAGGCTGATACTCTGCCTGCATGGATGGGCCACAAATGCATGGGTAGACACATGTTTCTATGTAGGTGTTTTGAAATTCTGAGTTGTAACTATACCTTTTGGACTTCAAAGTGTAAATCACTGTTCTAAAGATGAATGGCAAAGATTGCAGACGCATGAGAATGGCAGTCACATTGTTTATCTACTTTACATGGTCAGGACCGTATGGGAGCCCAGCTCGCCTCTCACCCCCGTTCTCCTGAGTGCTGTAGCTAGGACTGCTGCTGAGTAGCTGTGTCCGGTCCTAAGTAGGTGGCAAAAGCTTTCCTCTTCCTGCCTCAGATTTGCGACCAGGAGATGGGAGGGTGGATGTTACATTTAAAAAATGGAATAGCAAAGGATTACAAATGTTACCTGTTCACAAAACTAACTGGAGTTAATAGTTTCCATTTGTCTAGACATTTTAATTTAGAATGCTTTCATATATTATTTGCTAATGCCCCAATTCTGGCATAAAAGGCAGGTATCATTTCCCATCATTTCACAGACAGAAGACTGACGCTTGATGGGGATGAGAGACGCCTCTGGGGAGGACAGATCAGAACTGAGACTCCGGCCAAGGTCATGAGCGCCCACCGCACTGCTCTCTGCTTTGCCACAGTTAACCTCAGCCAATAGCCACTCCTGAAGCACCGTCTGTCGCATTCTGAACACCGGGACAGGCTCAGAATAGGAGCTCAAGGCTGAAACTCAGAAAAAATCCTGTTTTAGTCCCGGCATTGTCTGACCTGAGGTGTGTGTGTGAACCGTGTGTGTGTGTGTGTGTGTGTGTGTGTGTGTGTGTGTGTGTGTGTGATAACAGTCACCCTGATCTGTGGGCTGAGAGGAGGAAGCAGACACAGAAGCAGGCGTGGAACGAGGGGAGACACCATGTGGGAGGGGTGAAAAGGGGGTGGGTAGCATGAGTGACAGCCGTGGGGTTCCTGTAAGCACAGCTGGTGAAGGTGTTCCTAAGATCCCTTTGTTTCTTTTGATGATACATTCCCCATTTTTTATTTTAATGAAGTAGTTTTTGTTATTGTTTCATGTGATTAGCATACCCTGTTCCAAAGACACCCTGTTTACAGTCTGGTAAAAAGGATAGACATTAAACAAGTAATTTCTGCAAAGCCTGACAAGAGTAGGGGAACCCCCAGGAAAGGCTGTGCTGTGATGGTTTTGTCCATTTGTTCTGTCAGCCCGAAAGCAGCGAGCCAGCGTGAGAGGCAACACACACTTACTTAGGATCAAAGAGGAGCTCCTTAGGAAGCACCTTTTCAGGCCAAAACCCAAAAAGTGTTGTGGTTCGAGGGGGAAGGCAAGAGTCCTTATGGGAAGGGGAGGGAAATAATGACATGCTGCAGAAAGAAAGCATTTTATTGGCGCTAATAAGCCAAGGCAGGAGTTCCCATAGGAGCAAAGGAGCTAAGTTATCCTTTAGCGACACACGATGGCGCCCATTCTGAAGAACTGGCCCCTGTGGTCCGGGGGCCTGCTTTCCTGTCAGCGTGGCAAACAGTTGTTTGGAATAAAATGTTGGTTTGGCTCAGTCCAAAGGTCATTTGGTCACGTCAAACTTTGGAAAGGTTTGAGGAGTGGGACGTGCAGGGCAGTTGCCTGGAATGCCTTCCCTGGCTCGATTTGGCATGGCCCCACGCTGGTCAACACACCCCAGTCCTGTAGCGCAATCCACCCTCAGGTCCATTCAAAGTCTGTCTTCAGCAGCGACCCCGGGCGCTGGGAGGGGCTTCCTCTGAAGTCCAGGTAGTTCCCAAGAGAAGGGTGCTAACCAAGCAGGTCCACGGAATTCCTTTCCATCCAGCAGATGTGCTGGTGACTTGTTGTCTCCCCCGCCCCTCCTTTCCCTCCCCCCTGCTCTTCCAATTGCCAATGTCTTCTCTCATGTATCACCTTTAGATAGGAATTCCTGTCATTGGTTTTCTCTTGGAAGATGGTGGAGAAAGGTAAAAATAATTTCTTTCAAGTTTTTTGAAGCTGGTTTATAATACGTGTGTAACAGTGAAACTCACTTGAACTCTGACATGATCCTTCTATGCCAGTAGGCATCTTATTAAAAGTCCATTTCCTCAGAATATGGACAAGATGGAGCAAAGGGAACGGACAAAACCCATCTGCCCAAAAGGCAACGTATTCAATGGTTTTGCCCGAGGCTCCCTTGCCAGCAATCAGAAAATGGCATTTTTTACAGGAGACGTAAAACCGCTTGCAAATGGAGCTATAATCATGGGATTATTAGCAAATAAACTTGTTTGGGTTTATGGAGCCATAGATCTTTTGGAAAGCATCCATGTGGTAAGTACAAAAAAGAGAATAGGATTCCTATAAATTTATCTACGATTTTGCTGGGCGGTGAGTGATTTATTGCAACCCTGTGTGCCTTCACCGATGGTGCAGTTTGGATGAGTAGCCCCACGGACGCAGAAGGCTCTGTAAAAGCCATGTGTCGTGCCGCCACGCCATGATTGCACGCCAGCCAGCATCCCACTCAGAAGGTCCATGCCAACACGAGTGAAGACAGAAATGCCATTTTTTTTTTTCTGGAGCAAAGAAACTGCAGTGCAAACAGCAACCACAATGGAGCCATCAGAGGAGAGATTAAGTAGGAAGAGTTCCTTCTGAATGACAGGCCACAATGGGCCTCTGGAACCTGCCCATCCCGCCGAACCCGGACAGAGGCTCGGTCTGGAATGACCGCCCTCAATGCGTCTGCAATGAAAGTCTTTGTGTCACCAGCCGCCTCTCTCCTGTTTGCTACAAGAAACTGCCACAGTGATTCAGTCTCTTTGTTGGTTTTCTTGCTGACTTTCCACTCAGGTCTGGGAGGAACTAAACTATTCTGGCCTATTTGGTTTCAAATTCTTATGAGCAGATTTACCAATGTCAAATAAAAGTCCCCTTTTTCTATGCCCTTTGTATATTTTTTAATAATTTCTTGAACTGGAGCTTCAAGGTGCCCGTAGACCCCATGAATGGAGTCTTGGTTTCTCCATGGAAAACAACAATTGTCATCTGTAGTCTAAGCTTTCCTAGGTGCTACTTGGAGAGTTTTCTAAGATTGGGAGCTTTTTTTTTTTTAATATACATTTTTTTACTGTATTTAGAGGGAGAGGAAGAGAGAGAAACATTGGTTGGCTGTCGCCTGTTCATACCCAGACCAGGGATTGAACCCACAACCTGGTATGTGCCCTGACCAGAAATAGAACTAGTGACCTGTCAATGCACAGGACAACACTCAACTATCTGAGCCACACCTGCTAGGGCACTATTTTATTCTTAAAATATAGTGATAGTTCTTTGAGTAAAAATATTATTGAAAAAAGCCAAATTGGTGAATCTGGGTTCAATTAACCAATCAAGAATAACATGATAATATACTGAATCAAAGAGATAGTTGTCATTAGCAACATAAAAATCCTCTCAAAATTTGAAGACATTTAGAGAATAGCAAAGTGTTAATGACTATATGATTATATGTGTTTATGTTAAACTAGAGGCTCAGTGCACAAAATTCATGCACTGAGGGTGGGGGGGTCCTCAGCCTGGCCTGCACCCTCTTGCAGTCTGGGACACTGGCAGGTAGACATCCCTCTTACAGTCTGGGACACCTCATTCCTTACTCCCCACCTACTTACTGCTCCTTACTGCTTAGCTTTCTGATCCTTAATACTGTTCCTTACCACTCCATTTGCTGCTCTGCTTGCTGTGGGAGCACACTGACCACCAGGGGGCAGCTCCTGTACTCCATCAAACCTCGCCAGGTGGGGGTACGGCCTGAGGTCCCCTGTTGAGCCCCATGGGGGTGGGGGAGGGCGTAGCCTCAGGTCCCTGCTGATTGCTTGTTAAGGCTGCTAATGGGAACTTGGCCTCAGCTGTGGGTGCAGCCATCTTTATGATGGAGTGATGGTCAATTAGCATAATTCCTCTTTATTAGATAGGATAAGTAAAATCTTTCAACCCAATCTAAGAATGAAAAGTACAAAAAAAAAGTAACCTTGCTTATAAGTTTATCTATTTATCTTTCTTGATTATTCTACCTCAGAACTAGGCTTGGTCATTTTAGCCAGTTAAAATAAATTATTAGTGGAAATTCAAAGTAATTTATAATAACCTTTTGGTAAAATAGGGAGGGGAGTATGTAATGTGAAAGCTGCTTATAATGTTTGGCATCTAGATATTCAATCACAGAAGATACATAAAAAGTAAACAAATTATTTGTTTATTTTCCCTTTATATTGAATTTATTGGGGGTAACTCTGGTTAACAAAATTACACAGGTTTCCAGGTGCACAATTCTGCAACATAACATCTGTACACTGTAAGATATCTTCATCACCCTGAATCAAGTCTCTGTCCATCCCCTTTTAATCCGATTTACCCTCTTCCACTTCCTCCAACCCTCTCCCCCAAGCAATACCACACTGTTGTCCATGTCCATGAGATTTTTAAATCTTTTTTGCTCAATTCTTCCACCCTCCCCCTTTCCCTTACCCTGCCCTCACTGACAGCTGTGAGTCTACTTTCTCTCTATGAGTCTATTTCCATTTTGCTTGTTAATTCACTTTGGTCATTAGATTCCACACTTGAGTGAAATCATATGGCACTTGTCTTTCTCTTACTGGCTTGTTTCACTTAGCATAATGTTCTCCAGGTCCATCCATGTATTGCAAAGGATATATATATATTTCTGTTTTGTTTTCAGATTTGACATAGTACCAAAAGTTGTTATTGCTTACAGCACCCAAAATTAAAATACTTAGGTATGAACCCAACAAAATCTGTGCAGAATCTCATGCTGAAACCTGACAAACGCTGAGGAAGCTATAGCCCCACTCCACAACCCGCTGAGTTTGTGCTGAATCTCTTTTAAAATGAGAGACAGCTCTGGTAATGGAGTAAGCCGGCCTTCCTTGTAAAAGTGTCTTAAAATGAAGTCCCTTTGACACCGATGCTAGTAGAGAGTGGGAAGGCGGGGACAGAGGGAAATAAATGAACTATCAGATGAGAACAAACAAAAGCTATTTATTCTGAACTCGTTCTAGCGAAGACTCGGCCATTATCACTTGCTTTTTGGCAGAGATTCAAAGACAGAGGGGCGGGCCCAAGTTGCAGAGAGAAAAGGAATTCCAGGTGTGCTCTGTCAGAGGCTGTGCTGGGGAAGCTGGAGGCTGGTTCACTAGGAACAAGGCATCCTGGGAAATTGCGTAGGGGAGCCCATTTGGTTTCCCCTGGTTGGTCCTGTGTTACAAACAAAGCTGACAAGACAGGAAAGCTGGCAGTCACTGGTCATGCCCTGGCTGATTTGAGCCCATGGCTGCAAGGTTGTTGTTTGGGTTCCAGAGCTGGTTACTGCATAGGGGGTGGGTAGAGTCTTATTGTTGTGTACGGTCTGGCCATTGTCCATTTGTATATTCAATTCCATGGAGATGACACTAGAAATACTCTGGATGTATGCATAGTCCTCAGCCGGCCAAGGGTGCAGAGAAAACTGCTCTTTCCATAAAGTACAGCACATGCAGACACAGAGACTCCTATCTCCTGTCTTGAAAAATTGTAAGTTCTACACAAGATAGAAATGGTGCAGCAGCAGTATTACACAGCACAGACATTAAGAAGATTTAGTCAATTCTTTATGCATATACATCCCTCCTTTCCCCACATTTACCTTTGCATTTTGCTTATTCTGGGATTGAGATTGCTTCCAGGGACTTCTGCATCCTATTTTCATCCCTGCACACATGGTTGGTACACTTCTGACCGAACAACACCGCCAATCATCCGAACACATCCCTGCCCCTCTGGCCCCGCTTACTCAGTGCACACAGCTCTCTGTGAGTTCTCAGAGAGCCGGGCAGTGCTCCTCAGTCCCTGTAGTGTCCTTCTTAAAATGAGCAGACAATAACCCATCGTATTGTAAGCGCTCAAAAGTAAAATCTGACACCAAATCACGTGCCGTTTCCTGCAATGAGTGACAGTTGTGGGAAAACCTGCTTAGAAGGATTATTCGTGGGAAAGGGCGGCGTGCGTATGATTCGGGGAATTTCACTGTTGCCCTTGCTTTCTTGCTGTAGCTTTTGAGATGTTTTTAATTTGGTTCCTTCCCTAGCGAGTTAGCCTTAACTTTGGGCTGTCTTGTGACTCTTACACTTTTTTCCTGCAGCTTCTAATAATTAATTTAAATTATGAGACAAGTAAATTAATAAAATGGTTTTGAGCTTTAAAAGAGGAGAACATTCTTTCCCACCATTGCATGGAATTTGAAAGATACTTGATTTTTTCTGCCCCCAACAAAATTACGTCAACACAGAGAACACTGTCTCAGTATACCCTCCTCCCTGCTTTCCTTCCTTCTGCTATTTCCCAGGATCGCCTTCCACGTTTACTCTTCCATAGCCGCCTCCTTCCCCATCGTAGTTAGAGGTCACTACAGTGCAGTACCTGTTGGGACTGTCTGTCAGCTTTCTGTTGTCCAGATCGGCCCCGTAAGTGGAGTGACTCACGGGCTTCAGGCGACTGGAGTTTGTCTCTACACCTTTATTTCATCCAAACGTCCGCCAGACAGTGATCCAGATTCTCCTCCGTAGCCCATAATCAAGGCCACAGCCAGTGTCTGCAGTGCACAGCCTCGAGCCGCAGAGGGAGCGAAACTGGCACTGCTCTTGGTGTGGCTCTCTGCAGGCCCTGCCCGCTGCCCATGCTCCCATCCCTCTGCTGTCATCCGTCGCCTGGCTCCTCGCAGGCTTCAGGGGCTGAGGTCAGACACCTCACAAACGGGGAACTTCTGTGTGTTTCAGGCTGAGCTTCTGGTCCACCTCCTGGGAATTCTCTCACTTCAGGCCAAGGCCTCCATTTCAGTGTGTTCTCAGGGGGGTTAGCAGTGCCATTAGCAAGGCCGTTCGGGGAAAATGGAGAGGTTCCGTCACAGGGTGGGACTTTCCCGTTGGCCTCGCTGGGACAGCTGAAGGACATCACACGTCAATCAGGGCTTGAAGAGATGTAGTCGCCCTTTCACTACCCCTGTGGAGCAGCGACAGGAAAGTCTGGGTTGAGTTTGACAAAATCCTTTGAATTCCACTTTCTGTTCCTTTTGAAAGCATGCGTAAAAGCCCAAATTCCCTTCCATCTCGCAGGTCTTGTTTTTAATCTCCATGAGCACATGCTTAAATAATGATATAGATGTCTCCAGGTTAATAGGAGATAACGTAATTTTTATACAATATACACTGAGTGGCCAGGTTATTATGATCTCTAAAAGCATAATAATCTGGCCACTCAGTGTGTGTGTGTGTGTGTGTGTGTGTGTGTGTGTGTCTGTGTATGTATATGTTTATGAGTTAGTGCATGGGTGGGGGTCTGGCCAGCCTGGCCAGGGGGAGGGGACATGGGCGGTTGGCTGGCCTGCCTGCTGCTCGAACTCCTGGTCAAGGGGACAATTTGCATATGAGCCTTTTATTCTATAGGATATACACCGAGTGGCCAGGTTATTATGCATTTAGAGATCATCATAATCTGGCCACTCAGTGTAGATCTACTGTTAAATAAGCTCAGTTTTTTTTTTCTCATGGAAACTTTGCAGGAGAAGGTCTGTGATCCCTCAGGAATCACAGGGTACCAAGCTTCTGGGTTCCAGAGAAGGACCAGACTTTTCTGTGATGTCTTCCTTTGACCTTTCCCCCAAAGAATGGAGCAGTTGGTTTAATGATGAATTGAAGCTTCCCCATCTGAAATCACAGATATTAGACTTTTTAAACTCCCAGCTATAAAAGTTAACACAAGGAAACAAGATTGCATAAGAATGAAGTAGGAGGAATCAATCTAGTACTTGACTTCAAGACATTCTGTATATAATCAAGGCAGTTGATATTGGTGAAGGGATAGATATATAGATCAATGGAACCGAATAGGGAGCCCAGAAATAGACCCACACAAACATCCCCCTAACTGATTTTTGACAGAGATGCAAAAGCAATCCCATGGAGTAAAGGTAGTTTTTCCAACTAATCGTGCTGGAGCAATTGGATATAACTCAAAATAAATGACAGACTTACAAGTAAAAAGTAAAGCTATAAAGCCTCTGGGGGAAAAATAGCTTCAGGAACTAGGACTATACAATGAGTTTTTAGGTTTGACATCAGTCCTTCAGGAAAAAAAATAGATAAGTTGGACGTAATAAAAATTAAACCTTTGTCGTGCAAAATACTGCTAACTGGATGAAAACACAAGCTACAGATTCAGAGAAAAATATTTGCAAACCATGTACCCAACGAAGGACTAGGATTTAGGATATATAAAGAAGTTTCAGATTAAATAGTGAAATCCAACAACAAGCCAGTTAGAAGACGGATAAAAGATATGAAGAGACATTACGCTGAAAAGCTCACATCTGTGGTAAACAAGCCCATGGGAAGACGTTCCGCACTGTTGACAGCTAGGGAAGTGCAAGCTACTTTGCGCACAAGTATTTGTGGGGACACAGTGAGGAGAGACTCTGATACACCAAGATGGGTGTGGATGGGGAGACACTGGATCACTCAGATCTGAGCAGAACTGTGGACTGGAGTAGCCACTCTGGAAAAGAGTGTGAACGTTTCCTACAGAATTAGCATGAGATTATCACACCCCCCAGCACTTCTGGGTGTTTATCACAGAGAAACTAGATGTGTGTTTACACAAAACCTGTAAACTAATGTTCATAGTGGACTTACTCATGGTGATGAAAAACTGGGAAAAAAACAACAACCCAGTGTCCTCCAGTGAATGGCTGTTAGGAAATGGTAGGACATCTAGATCATGGAATACAGCCCATCAGTAAAATGGACAAAGTATTGATACATACAACCTGGATAACTCTCCAGAGAATTGTGCTTATTGAAAAAAAAAAATAACTTCAAAATGTTACATAGTGTAGGATTCCATTTATATGACACTAGAGGCTCGATGTAGGAAATTCATGCAAGGGGGTGAGGGGATGGGGGGTGGTTCCTCAGCCCGGCCTGCACCCTCTCGAAATCCAGGACCCCTTGGGGATGTCCAACTGCTTAATCTGGGCCTAAACTGGCAGATGGACATCCCTCTCATAATCTGGGACCACTGGCTCCTAACTGCTGGCCTGCCTGCCTGCCTAATGGTCCCTAACCACTTGCCTGCCTGCCTGATCACCCCTAACCACCTACCTCTGCCTTGGCCCCTGCTGCCACAGCTTCATCTGGAAGGATGTCCAGAAGGTTGTTCAGCTATCAGTCTAATTAGCATATTATGCTTTTATTATTTTAGATTCTTTAAAAAAATATTTTGATTGATTTCAGACATAGGAAAGAAGATGGAACAATAGGAACATCAATGATGAGAGAGAATTATTAATCGGCTTCCTCCTGCACTTCCCTCACTGGGGATGGAGCCTGTAACCCAAGCGTGTGCCCTGACTAGGAATTGAAATATGACCTCCTGGTTCATAGGTTGATGCTCAACCCCTGAGCCATGTTGGCGAGGCTTAAAAATTTTTAGTTTCTTATTTGTTTTTTCCAGATTTATAAATTTACACTAGCAGACACCATGATGAAAGTAAATGCCATATTTTCACACTCATTAGCATTCAGAATATCACTAAGGAAAGAAAAAGACTAATTTTATACCTGAAAAATGATCTTTCACTTTTGTTTAAATGACAATGTTTATAACATTAGTAAGACTGAACATATGCTTTTAATGTGGCAGAAACTTTTTAATTTCTTCTTTCATCAAAAAAAAATATGATGGTTTGCTTATTTTTGCCCTAAGTTTTAATAGTTTTTTTTTAAAAAACAGATTTTAAAATCTCTTTACATATTAATGAAATTAACTCTTTGCCATATTATTAAAAAGATATATCTTAATTCTTGTTTGTTAATCTATTATAAATGCCAATGAACACACATACATATAGATGTTTACACACAGGGTCGGGTAAAAGTAGTTTTACAGTGTGAGTATGCAAAACAGTTTATTCTTGTATTATTGTTTATTAATTGTTGTATTATTTTCCATATGAACAACTGTAACCTACTTTTTCCTGACCCTGTGTATGGACTTGGATTTTTATATAGGCAAACTGTGGACAGTTTCATTTGCTGTTTCTGTCGGTGCTTTTCTGCTTTAGGTGGTCCTTACAGGATATAAATTAAATGTTTACTATTTTTAAACTTCAGGTTGTTTTACAGTTTCAACTTTTACATTTAAAGAATTCTCTTGGATGATTGTGTAAGAGAGAAACCTTTACTCTCTTCTGAAGTGTTAACGCATTTTCTAGGACCATTTGTTAAATAACTATTTATTTTGCCACTGAGCTGTTCAGTCATTTTTATCTTAAAATAAGCTTGTATGTAGGGCAGCGCAGAGTTCAGGGTTCTTTTGTTCTATTGTGCCCAGCTATTCTTGGGACGGCATGTCCTAATTCTCAAAGTGATTGGAGAGATAAAAATACATCCTAATCTTGTAATCTAAGTGTCGATGACAAAGGCAGTGTGTAATAATGAAAGTGTACGTGGCTGGAGCGTAACTGGCAATAGCTAAGTGTGATGACACCAATGACCCGCTGTTCTCTGAAGCTGCTCACTTCCTCCATCCCGCCCAGCTGAGGCTGCCTGGATGGATGGCTCTCAGCCTTCGGTGCAGCTGGAAATCATTTGGAGAGGTGAAACCATCCTGGTGATTGGGCCAAGAAGATCGGAAAAGGGAGACGGCATGGAGGGACTTGAGAGTATCATGCTAAGTGAAAAAAGCCAGTCAGACAAAGACACGTTTCACATGATCACACACATATGTGGAATCTAATGAACAACATAAAAAGACGAACTGAGTGGCTCCAGAGCCATGGAAGCATGGAACAGATTGTGAAATCTCAGAGGGAAGGTGGGGGAGGGAGGGTGGGTGGGAGGAGATCAACCAAGACCTTGTATGCACATATGTACAACCCATGAACCCAAACAATAGGGTGGTGAAGGCTTGGCATAGGGGGCAGAGGGGTGGGCTAGAAGGGGTCAATGAGGGGGAGAAAGGGAGCATATGTAATACTTTAAACAATAAAGATTAAAAAAATAATAAAGACAATCCCCAGCTCTCCCTTTTCTTGTTGTATTTTAATATAAGTCGATGTACAATGAACGTATTGGGTAGCCTTCCCAACGCTTTCATGCTCTGAATCTCCTAAGAAAGCCCAATAACTAAAAATCTGGAAACAAATAATTCTGTCACTGGCCTTGCAATCTTTCCCGAAGGTACTGATTGGTTGGCACTTTAAGTTTGTCCCATGATTCACGATTTGTTTTAGCTGAATTAGTTGGTTAGCTCATTCAACACGTGCATTTTGAGCACCTGTACATAGCAGGCACGATGCTGGGCACCAAGGACAAAATGTGGAAGAGACCCAGGTGTCCTTGGCTGCCTAGAGGCTGGAATTTGGTGGGGAGCCAGGCCAGTGGTCGGCAAACTCATTAGTCAACAAAGCCAAATATCAACAGTACAATGATTGAAATTTCTTTTGAGAGCCAAAAACTGACTTCTGGGCATGGGCCACAAAGTTTCAATCACACTGTATATGCAAATTAATCTGCCATCTTTGTTGGATTAATTTTCAAACTCCCTGCTGACTGGCTGGTGGGTGTCATGAAGGTACTGTTACTTTGCGTCTTACTCCTTTATTAGTGTAAATTATACCTCTTGCTTATTATAGCCAGAGCGCATAATCCAACTGTGATGGTGTTCTAGTAAAACACCTAAATGCCCCACCATGGTAAAATGAGTTAGATAGGCAGACCCTGCACTCTCTGAACAATTGGGACACTAAAAATGTGAGGACAGACTACCACAGGGGAGCTGGGACTGAAGGCTCACTCATTTCACTTGGAGGTGGCATTTTCATGGGTCTCTGTCCTCCAGCAAAGCAGTTACCCGGCACCCTTTGTGTTCCCTAAACCCATCCTCACCTGTTACAATGGCTAACAGTATGTGAATGAGGTCGGATCGACCTCTCTCCTTTGTAAAATCAGCAGAGTTATCACCACCAGTCACGGGTACAGTTGTGCAAAAACAACTTGTTCCTGAAATTTTCCTCATGATCTTTATTTAAAAAAAAATTTTATTTTATTTATTTTATTTTTTTAAAGAGAGAGGAATATAGTTAGAAACATCAATGAGAGAGAAACATTGACCAGCTGCCTCCTCCACACCCGCTACTGGGGATGTGCTGGCAACCAAGGTACTGCCCTTGACCGGAATTGAACCTGGGACCCTTCAGTCCACAGGCCGACATGCTATCCACTGAGCCAAATCAGTCAGGGCTTCCCCAAGTTCTTTTAATAGCAATAACATGCGATTGCCCGGGAAAGTTCATAACATCTTCCCAATCTCGGCTCATTAGAGAGTGACCTGCTGCATCATTGGCTACCTCTTTCTGAGGGGATTCCGTCTGTTCCCAAAGTGTGCGTATGGGGAAGGCATTGCTCTGTTTAATATTTACTGTTACCTTAAGACCTTTAAAGCTGTCTTCCCCATGCTTCAGAAGCGTAGTTCTAGCCTAGAAGGTCATTAAAAAAATATTGTTGGAAGTATTGCACAGGTCCTTCTTTTCCCCCATCAAGTAGGACTGTTTTTCCCATCCATTGTTTTCATGTAATGCCAAGCAGGATTTCTCTGCTCTCCCACCCAAATGACAGCCATCTGCTCTACACCGTCTCCAAGAGCCGTGGTCGGCAGACCGTGGCTCACGAGCCACATGCGGCTCTTTGGCCCTTGAGTGTTCTAACGCCACTTCTTCAAAATAGACTCGCCCAGGCCAAAAACCGACTTCTGTGCATGGGCCACGGAGTTTCAATCGCACTGTACGTGCGCGCCCACATGTGGTGTTTTGTGGAAGAGCCACCCTCAAGGGGCCAAAGAGCCGCACGTGGCTCGAGAGCTGTGGTTTGCCAACCACTGCCCTAGAGTGTTATTTTTGGGGGTGGGCGCGGCCTCAGGGGACCACTGCTGGCTGCGTTTTGCCTGCAGGGGAAGGGCGGGGCCTGTGGGCTCTGGCTCCCTGGGCTCTCCCTTAGCATTGGCAGAGCCCCGCCCCTGGTTAGCTAATGTCCCCCTGTCCGCATAAACCCACGACACTGGGAGGAGGGAGGGCGAAAAGGTGAGCCATGACTGCTCTGGAGGCAGCACCCAACCTTAGGAAAGACGGGAAAGTCAAGATCGTGGCCAAATGGGAGCGTAGGCCAGTGGAGGCGTGTCCTGCAGACAGATCCCTGCCTGGAAGTCAGACCTGCGGAGTAGCAGCGAGTTGTGCCATGAGTGAAGGAAGAGTTGTCATGGGAGATGAAGACCCGGGAGCGTGGGCAACGGAAACAAGCTTCCCACCTCGCTGAGGGCCAGCTCGGGGTCAGGGAGACGCTGTTGGTCATTGAAGGGCTTGTCCCTTCGGCTACACTTTCCCACTCTCTGCTTCCAGGCCTCCTCCACACGCTGTCTGTCACTGGATTCCACACCCATGACCCCAGGACAAGACGCTGGAGGGGTATTTGGGGTCTCAACCTTTTAAAAGGGCCATTTCTCCTTCCCTGGCTGGTAGCATTTTCATAAGATGACTCAGCAAACAGGACAAGAACACAGCACGTCAGAGACCTATCTCCATCCACTGGCCTCCCCGCTTCCAGAGTTGACCTCTCTGACCTCGCTGGAAAAGGTGTAATTCTCCCTCGCATTATATTCTGAAGGCGGCTATGTGCCCTGCATACTAACTGAGATCATGACTGTAATAAATTCTCCGCTCCCACTACGCCCGAGGGGGCAGCCTCTTCAGCGGCTCACAGCTTAACCTTCTAGCTGACGAGAGCCCGCCTGCAATACGGGGACTGCGCATTTTAAGGTTGTTGTGATTAAAGAGGCACTGTAAACTATGGTTTTAAATTACATACACTTATTTCTTTTCTTTGTTTAATTAAAAATTATCTTTATTGTTCAAAGTATTACATGGGTCCCCCGTTTCTCCCCTTCGACCTCTTCCCCGCTCCCAGGCCTACCACACTATTGTGTGTGTCCATGGGTTGTACATATCCTAAATAATAAGAGAGGAACATGCTAATTATCTGTTATGCCCTAAGGCAGTGGTCTGCAAATCAAGGCTCACGAGCCACATGTGGCTCTTTGGCCCCTTGAGTGTGGCTCTTCCACAAAATAGCATGGCCTGGGCAAGTCTATTTTGAAGAAGTGGCATTAGAAGAAGTCTAAGTTTAAAAAAATTGATTCTCTCGCCGAAACTAGTTTGGCTCAGTGGATAGAGCATCCGCCTGTAGACTGAAAGTTCCCAGGTTTGATTTTGGTCAAGGGCATGTATCTTGGTTGTGGGCACATCTCCAGGAGCGGGTGTGCAGGAGGCAGCTGGTCGATGTTTCTCTCTCGTTGATGTTTCTAGCTCTATCCCTTTCCCTTCCATTCTGTAAAAAATAAATAAAAATATTTTTTATAAATAAAAAATTTGGCTCTCCAAAGAAATTTCAATTGTTGTACTGCTGATATTTGGCTCTGTTGACTAATGAGTTTGCCGACCACTGACTTAGGCTTAACGACCAACCACATAACGACTGGGTCACGGATCTGCAGGAGGGGTGGCAGTGAGCTACAAGCCAGCTGGAGAGCTACAGGAGGGGCAGGGCAGCACGCTCTGAGGGGAGAGGAGAGAGGGGGTTGGGAGACCTACAGGAGGGTGGCAGTGATCTACTGGTGCACAGATTCATGCCCAGGCTACTAGAATGCATGTAAGTTCTTTGGTTAATCTCTTCATATTCAACCTTCCCAACTTCCCTCTGAGATTCCGCGGTCTTTCCAGGCTTCCGTGTCTCTGGATCTATGTTGTTCATCAGTTCATTTTGTTCATTAGATTCCCCATGTGAGTGAGATCATGTGACACATGTCTCTCTCTGACTGGCTTATTTTGCTCAGCGCAATGCTTTCCAGGTCTACAGTAGAAGAGAAGGAACGGCCACTAATCTCTGCAGGCACTGCGGCAAAGTGGTGGGTGGACAAGAGGTTCACTGCATCTGCCCAGTCAGTATTGAGACCCAACCTCGTCAGTGATTCAGGCTGAGGTCCCTGGTGGTGGGTTCCGTGACCTTGCCTTCTCCCAGAGTTCCGTCAGTTATTGAAGCCCACCTTTCCTATGTTAAACCCTTCCTGCCTGGGATGCAGGGAGGACCTGTTTTCCTAACCAAATCCTGAAATGTACAATATCAATAGACACCAATTGGGGACATATTATGTGCCAGTCAGTAGACTCTCAAATCGGCTTTAGTATACACCCCTTAAAGCTGTCACTTTTGTGTGGGTCCTTATGTTTGACCACAATCTCTTCACAGTCTGCTGATAATAGTAAGAGTCTTTTATGAATATTTTGTAAATCAGTCATATTAATATATCTGATATTATGTTGACATGTATGATTTTTCTATACATACGATAAGTTACTATTTCCACACTTAAATCAGGCTGCATATGTTTTTGTAAATTTCATTGTGGTTTTGCAAATGTGATATATTCTTTTAATTGGAATCATATTGTGCTTCTTTGCCTAATTCCAAAATGTTAGTGACCCACCTACCATAAGCTCTTTAATAATACGGTTAACCTGCTGTAAACTTCTTGATCAGGTCATCAATAAGGTTTTTGATTAGGACAGACCCTGAGACCAATTCCTGCCAAATACTACTCAATAATTCCATCAGGCGAATGCAAAGCTATTGAAATTACCTGTGGTGCTCAGCTTTCAAATCCCCAGGAAGAGGAACCTGGTGAGTATCACACTTGCCTAATTGGTGTTAATAGATACATGTGTATTCAAATCTCAATGTCTTCATTAAACTAAAAAGTTTAAAAACTATAAACCATTACTCAATTCAGCTGAAAAGTTTAAAAACTATAAACCATTACTCAATTCATTGTAATCACTTGTACTACATTTATAAATATATGATCAATTCTTAATATTTTATGTTCAGTTTTTTTTTTTTTTTACACAATATGTCAACTCACATTTTGGCTCTTTGTATTTATTGGAATTTGTGTGTATTGGCATACAGCATTTATTTATATGATAATATTTCATTTGTCATCTCTCATAAAAGCACATCTATAGGATAGGCATGCTTAGTCAGTTCATCGATCAGGGTGTCTTATCATGTAAGCCACTATTATTCTGCCAATGAAGACAGGTCAAACTGGAATTATGACCCTATACTATCTCAAAAGATGTCTTCAAAATGGATGATTAAATTAAAAATCTGGGCAAATTCTTCTTCCTCCAAACTCAGGAGGAGATTTGGATGATGCCTGCCTTACTTCAATGTTGCTCTCGTCTTCCTTCCATTTTCCCCTGTGGGCCCCGACTCACCTCTGAGCAGCCACAGCCTCTGGACTCTGGAATAGTCCTGCCATGGCTGCCACCTGTCCCTGGAGGAAGGGTTTCTCAGGAAGTTATTGATTACAGCAGATGTTTGCTGCAAGGCCTTCTTATCAGAGCTTCAGGCCTCCCCTCCAGCCTGTTTGCCCCGGGCCCTGCACCCCCGCTTCCATGGTCCTTTCCTGCACTGCGCCCTGTGCTCTTCTGGGACCTGGACTTCATCGATTCCCTTGCCCTGTTCTGCAGCCACTGCATTCTGGCTCCCAATGGCCTGATGGCTTTGCCCATTGGTCTGCCTGTCCTTGGGCTTCACAGGTCAACCTTTCACACTCTGGCTCTGAGTATAAGGAACTGTGCAGCCCAATTTTTTATTTGTATTTTTATTTTATTATTTTATTTAATTTTAATTTTTTTTTTTTTTGCGCATCTGCTCCTGACTTACCTGGATCTACCTATTTTCTGGGTCTTTTACCTTAAAGAGGGCTGGTGGCATGTCTGGTGTCAGTGATGTCTATATAAAATAATTTTAATGCAGTCACAATCTTCACATTCCAGTGCTGCAGGCTGCTCAAGGACTCCTCAAAGTTCTGAATTTAGCATGTAAAAAAGTTTTCCCAATTAAAACATTATTTTTTATTGTTTGGAATATTGGATGGCTTCTGTCCTAAAGGGAAATAAGTTTATCTTTATTGGAGTGGATGTGGGGAATCAAACCTCTGAACAAATTATGCCATGTGTATGTGGTAGCCTTTTTCAAAATGTGGACGATACAGTTGGTATTCGTTGATGCCAGATGAATAAAGCCACGATTGTATTTGCAAAGTTTGGGAAATGACTGGGTTTATCAAAGTTAGACAGATTTATTTCATGTAGGTTTTCCCTGTGCCTTTTTGTTGCTAATTGAATTCTGCATCTTTATGATAAGAGGGAAAGTTTGCAGGGAGCAGTTTCTCTCATCTGTGCTACACCTTTCCATCTCCCTGGATACTGGGGTTCTACGAAGCATGGTCTGGGAAATGCTGCAAGATAAGCTCTCAGAAAGGTTTTAATGATAAAACACACAGACCACAATAGCTCTCCTCGGTCAGAGACACCTGCCTCATGGCCGCCTGAGTTCATAGTCATCGCTGAGCCAGAGATGGGAACTCAGCGGGAGAGCTAGGCCATCAAGAGCTGTCAAAAGCATGAGAACCCACCTGGCATTGTGACTGCCGGGGAGAAAGCCCGTCGCAGGCAGCCCTCCTGCCTCCTGTCATCCAGGCTGCGCCACGCGCTCCTCGCACTGCTTCACTGACGAGAACCCGGGACAGCACCGGCTCCAGCCAGCTCTCTCTGCCACACAATCACATGAAGATGCTGATCCGTTTGAAGCGACCCTGTCAGTACAGGCTGCCTTTGGGGCAGCGCCAATGAGAAGCTCAAAGCTGAACGGGCAGGGCCCTCAACCCGCTGTTTTCTCTACATTTAATTACAAAAATCTATTATAATTTGACAATGATATGGGGCAGAAAAATATGTTTTTTGTGGATGAGCCATTGTGCTTCCAGTTCTTGTATATTTTCTGATTCTTGTGATCACCATGGCCCCACTTCATCCCATAAATTCCACATCTTAGAACCATGGTCGGCAAACTGCAGCTTGCGAGCCACATGTAGCTCTTTGGCCCCTCGAGTTTTTAGCAAAGGCCAGCTTAGGAGTACCCTAATTAAGTTAATAACAGTGTACCTACCTATAGAGTTTAAGTTTAAAAAATTTGGCTCTCAAAAGAAATTTCAATTGTTGCACTGTTGATATTTGGCTCGGCTGACTAATGAGTTTGCTGACCACTGTCCTAGGAGGACTGCCTTAGGGGAAGAGCATGGGAGAATGTTTTAAAAGATGAAACAATCAGCCGAAACCGGTTTGGCTCAGTGGATGGAGCATTGGCCTGCAGACTGAAGGGTCCCAGGTTTGATTCTGGTCAAGGGCATGTACCTTGGTTGTAGGCACATCCCCAGTTGGGTGGGGGAGGGGGGGTGTAGGAGGCAGCTGGTCAATGTCTCTCATTGATGTTTCTAACTCTCTATCCCTCTCCCATCTGCTCTGTAAAAAAAAATCAATAGAACATATTTTAAAAAAAATCTACTTCCGGTACCATTTTGAATGTTTGAAACCTCTAGCTGTCCAGAATGTCTCCCGGGGCCCTTCTGGAACAGTGCCTGGACCACAATGGGGCTGTGTCCGGGGCTCCAGAGATGTCCTCAGAGCCAGGATAGTGCCTGCCGGCAGCGGCCCCTCTTTTCAATGGCTTCTCCCCCTATTGTCACTCCTCTTCCACACATGCCAGGGCAGGGCCACAGAGCTGACCTCCTGCCTACTATTGTGAAAAATCTGCCATGTCTGGGTGTCTGGGGGGGTCTCAGGAGGGATGGACTCGCTGTTAGACTCATCTGATTCAGGCTCCCGCTCTGGCCTCTAAAAGGGAAAGGATTATCCCCCTACCCCCATTCATACTCCCACCCCCTGTTGCCTGTGTCCATTGATTAGGCTTATATGCATGCATATAAGTCCTTTCATTGAGAATAAGTACACATATGTAATACCTTAATCAATAAAAAATAAAAATAATAAAAAACAAATAAAAACCGAAAGGATTTGCCTCTGTATGAGCCCGGAACAGTCTCTGAGCCGGGGCCTCGCACACGTCACTGGGTAGAGGGATGAGGTCCTGGCTGGAGGAGCTCCCCTCTCATCCGCTGGCGGAGCGGGCCTCGTGACGCGCATTTCCACGTTATTTATCCGATAAGTTTCTACATCACCGACTTTCACTGCTGAGTCCTCTTTCCCGTCACAGGTAGCTCTCAACGACTCTCAACATGGAATTTGTTAAGTGAATTATGATCTGAATGTACAGTAGAATACTATGCACTCATTAATATTATTAAGACAAAATTATACATGGAAATATGGAAAAAGATATATTTTGAAGTGGAAAAGTGCCATTATCATTTTGTTGTTGCTTTTATAAGATGGATCTCTCTCTCTCTCTCTCTCTCTCTCTCTCTGTACACACACACACACACCCACACACCCACACACACATATCCTATACAGTAACACTTTCTAGAAAATTCTCACCAGATTGATAACAGTGGTTATGTATCCCAAAAGAGGAGGGGGAGGAAGAATAAGAGGGGCTTGCTTTCTTCATTTATATCTTTTTAATGTTCAAATTGTTTACACACAAACACTATCTCCTTCCAAGCTTGTTTTTTTTCCCATTGTACCATCATTATCCTTTGAAAATGCTTTTTTTTTTTTTTAAAGCATGAAGAGTGAAATTACTGTTATTCATAGTCTTACCTGGTAAAGCACTCTCTTGAATTACCTGGCACAGTTTAAATGTTCTCATGGGACCCTGACTTACACAACTTATATCAGATTTATATGCCACCGATTTTACTGCCTGACAAACTGCATGTACAATAAACACAAGCTGGGGAAGAAGGAGGAGCTCACAACTGGAACTCTTTGAAAAGAACCCCTCCCCCTTGTTGTGCAGCACGTGTTAGTGCCCTCAAATCACAGGCAAGAATCATCGGCTTGTGATGGGGAACTGGGATCAGCTCCAGGTCTTTCCGACTTTAAAGCCTGAGATATTGCCAAGATGTCATCAAGTTCACTGCCGTGTTTCTTCTTTCTCCTTTTAGTGCTCTCTCTGCCTCACCTAGTCCTGCAGGCCCCCACCCTCTGGCATCTCTCAGGCCCCCCCACCCTCTGCCATCTCTCAGACCCCCCCCACCCTCTGCCATCTCTCAGACCCCCCCACCCTCTGCCATCTCTCAGGCCCCCCCACCCACCGGCATCTCTCAGACCCCCCCCACCCTCTGCCATCTCTCAGGCCCCCCCACCCTCTGCCATCTCTCAGACCCCCCCACCCTCTGCCATCTCTCAGGCCCCCCCACCCACCGGCATCTCTCAGACCCCCCCACCCTCTGCCATCTCTCAGGCCCCCCCCACCCTCTGCCATCTCTCAGACCCCCCCACCCTCTGCCATCTCTCAGACCCCCCCCACCCTCTGCCATCTCTCAGGCCCCCCCCACCCTCTGCCATCTCTCAGGCCCCCCCGACCCTCTGCCATCTCTCAGACCCCCCCACCCTCTGCCATCTCTCAGACCCCATGCACAGGGCATATTCCAACATAGTATCTTACATTTCTGTCATTTACCTTCTACTATCACACACACACACACACACACACACACACACACACACACACATGTCTGCTGTGTTACTCTTCTTGAATCCATGCTTTCTGCCACTTTGATAAGAAAATTTGAGCTGAGCTATTATTTGATAACAGTCGTTATTCTGCCAGAAGAAGAGATGGACTTAAAATCTGAGCCTGCAGTAGTTTCCCTAAAAACATGTATTTGTTCACTCACTTCTCCTCCCCGCAAAATGTGTGGGTTGCTAGATGCACAGCGCGAGCAAAGACAGATTGCAGCCTGTGGGAAAGAGAGTCATCAAACAGTTTTATTGGGTTCTACGTGGAGAGATGGTCTGGGCAGCATCTGAGAGGAACTGGTACTGGAGAGCCCAGAAATACATCCCCGAGGACATGAGATTTGTGTTGCTCATAAAGGAGGCGCTGGGTAAGTGAAGGCGGAGTACGTAGGAGGGAGAGAAGTTATGAGACAGCATATAAGCCGGTCCCGGGGCCAAAAGGAGAATGGCCCATCGGAGGAGCTTTTGCTCTTTAAAGACCAATAATGCTGGAACGTGGCGAGAAGCATGAGCTAAGGCAGGAAAGATGGGAGGCAGCCTGGCCATCTGGTATCTCCAAGGACATGCTCAGGTTTATGGACGCATCTTTTCTACCATAAGAGAGATGGGGAACCACTGGAAGGTATTTAGCAAGGAAGAGGGGCACGATCTTGTTTTCCAAAATGAATGCCTAGGCTGCTTCATGCAGAATGACCTGGAAGAAGGCAGTCATGGGCACAAGTAAACAGTCTAAGAGACTTTGATTATTCGTGGTGAGAGACGATGGTGGCTGGAACCCGTGGACAGCTGGAGGGAGACAGAGAGAGGGAGATTTGGAAAGTAGACCGATAGGATTTTGGGGTGGGACATCCAGGAGAAGAAGGAGTTAATGACAATTACTAGTATGCAGCTGTGTGCTGAGATGGGAAAGTGGAATCCGAGTAGGAAAAGCACAGAGGATCCAGGAGAGCCGCTGTTTCCGTTGGACGTGTGGAGTCTGTGGGTCTTGGAGAAATCTAAGCGGAAGAGCTGAGTGGGCATCTATACCTCCCCTTTCGGATGAGCGGTCAGGACTGGAGAGAGGGAACTGGGGTTCTGGTACTTAGGTCATCACCGGAGCCCTGCGGAGTGAATGTGACGGTTCAGGAGAGAGAGGAGATTAAGGAGATGACTTAGGAGGGAATCCTGAAGAATTCACTCTGGGACCATTTCAAACACCTAGCTGCCCCATGTGTACATGCGTGCATGCACACTACACACACACACACACACACACACACACACACACACCCTGAGCCACTGGCATGGCACATTCATACTGCTCTTTCCTTCTGGAGCTGATTGTAGTTATCAGATCAAAAAGGTGTTCCAGAACCATCTTAGCCATGTTCAGCCTGATCTTCAAAGCTCCTGGTGGCCTGAACAGACTCAGTGTTTTGCTGACTTTTATCTTAACTAACTAATCTCACCCCAGGATGTTGCAGCAAATGTAGACAATGACACAGTCTCCATCCCTCCCTATGTGCTGTCACCTGGATGGGCAATCTTATTGCCCCCTCATCATGAGCCTCTTTAAGGTAAAGCTTTCTCATTCTACAGAAGTTAAAAAGCTGACGTCAGCAAACAAACGCCCTCTTTACCTCTCCAGCTGCGGCTTATTGGTTCTAAACTCTCTCTCTCTCTCTCTCTCTCTCTCTCTCTCTCTCTCTCTCGCCTCGCTCTCGCTCAGCTTCAGGGCCACATGCTGACTAGTTCACCAATGATGAGATAGAACAGAGGAGGGTCCCCAAGGTGTGAAGACCTGTCCAATCACCCTCAGGTGGGAACCACCATCATCAACTTTTGTCACTGTGTTTTTCATAACAGGGATCCTTTGGATTAAAAATATCAAATTAATGTTTGTTACCTTTTGCTGCAATTGTTAAATGGATATTCAGAAAGCCCGTAAAAGGAAAACGAGTGTACATGGGGGTGGGAGAGAAAAGCAGTCAGTCCCGGAAGTGGGATCAGGCTCCGGGAGTCCAGCAGAAGTTCAGAAAAGTCCTGTGATGTCGCCTGGAGGCACATCTAACAGGAGTAGCGGCAGCTGTGCTGGAATTGCAAAGGGCAATGTACATGCCAGGTATATTTTTTAAAAACAGCTTTATGGGACATAATTCACAGATGATGACACTCGCCCTTTGAAAGTGTGCAATCCACTGGTTTTTAGTATATTCTCCAAGTTTGTAACCTTCTTCACTATCTAATTTTAGAACCCATCACTCCCAAAGAAACTCCCTAGCTCTGGGCAGTCCCTCCTCCTGTGTGCTGACCTTCACCCTGAGGCCGTCACTGAGAGGATTGTTTGGAAGCTTCACATTCCCACGCACCATCCCCGAATGATGCTGCGAAAAGGTGTCTGAAACTCAAAGGTCAAAAGATAGGTAACAATTTGAGCCAAGGCTCATCTTTCTGTGTTTATGTTCTTTCTTGCTTCCACCCATCCATCACAGTTCCATCCCGTCTGTCCATACTATCTCCTCACATGCTGCCATCCATTACCCCTAAGCGATAACACCACCGCCTACTCCTGTCTCACTCTACTGGGCCCCGGAAATACTGCTTTTGTTCCCACCGCGATGAAAATGCTCTCTCCACTTATTGATGAGCTTCTCATCACGTTGGTGGCCTTTCTTTACATCCATCATTCTTTACATAAGCTGCCGACATGGCCGATTCAAAGGTTTCTTAAGTTGCTGGGTCCCCTACTAGTTCCCTTTCTCTCTCTCTTCCTGTGAACGAGGAGCGCCCCACACTTTTGTCTGTATCTCTTCCTTTCCCCCTCGCTCTCATTTTATGTCACCCATTTGATATACTTCAACTTTCATCTCTTTGGGACTGGGTAGGCTGGAACTCTCTCCTGTTTGCAGGTCCTTATACCCAGCAGTTTGATGGACAGCCTTCCAGCACCCGCAGCACACAATGCCTCCGACAGCTCTCATCATAGCCACTCCATCAAACAGCTCCCAGCTTCTGTCTTTCCTCAGTACCTGGACTCTACCTCCAGCCACCCTCTGGCTTAAAATCTGAGCCTTTGAAATTTACTTCTCCACCTCTTCACATTTCATAATCACTGGCCAAGTCTGAAAGATGGTCCCTTTTCAACATCTGCCCATCCATCGTCCTCTTTCCCTTCAGATGTCATCGCCCTGATTGCAGGGACAAGACCACCATCTTTCCCGCTTTTCCCTGCCTCCAGTCCCGACATCCTCTGACGTTCCAGCCAAATCAGTCTTCCTGATGCAGGTTTACATGAATCCTAGCCTCTGCCTGACATGGATTCCTGTAAACAGCCCCGACCTACTTCTCTTCTTTTCTCATCTCTCCAGCCCAACTGGGTCCCTTTGGGTTTCTCAAATGGCCTGCTGAGGGCTTATCTTAGTTCATTCTGCTCCAAAAATATGAGGTTCTTTTCCTTTCTAATATCCACTATTGACCCAAATTTCACATTATCTTGTCTACACAGTTCCCTTTTCATTCCAAGAAATTACCCATTTCCACTTGTGTGCTCTGTAACACTCGGCCTGCGTGACCTTTATAGCCCGTTAATCCATTCTGTACCCCATTTCCCTTCATAGACAGGAGGCGTTCCAAAAGCCAGGGCTAGATGATAAATATTCAGCTGCAGGGCCTGGCACTCTGTTTTGTTGTGTTCGTTTGTAATGGGCGTTGCTGTGCGCATCAGAATACCATAAACTAAAACTCGCTTTTCTTTTGTCTAAATAGTTTAGGGCTGGCAGTGTCGCTCGGCTCCACAGAGTCCTCAGAGATCCTTTTTATGTCTTTCTTCCACGGCTTTGACCTCGGGACCCACGATGGATTCTGCACTCCACATATGAGAAGGGAGGTGGGCTGAGAATAAAGAGCTGCAGGCCCACTGGCCTGGCTCTGAGGGAAGGCTTCCGGGAGCCATTGTGAGTCACATTCTCTTTTATGTTGTTGGCCAGATTGGGCCCCATGGCCACACCTCTTTGCAAAAAAGGCTGAAAAGGACAGTCTTTCCAATCGGTGGCTAATTTATCACCAAATAGTGTATGACTCGGGGGAAAAGGCAGGGGACAGTGGAGGTTAAGTTGGGTGACAGTGATGTGCCAGGGGAGTTCACCAGCTGGAGCCGTGCCGCCCTGAGTGGGGAATGACTGTGAAGGCATTGTGTGTGTGGAGGAGGGAGAGGGGGATAATTTCAGTTCCAGTTTGCTGTGCCTCTAACACTATGGTTAAAAAAAAAAAAAGATCTATTAAAAAGTTAGGGCAGAAAGAGAAGTCCCTGCCTCATTTTTCTAGAACAGATGAAAACAAACATTATGGAGAAAATGAGTGAATGATAATGGTGGGTGAAAGGTGGCATGCAAAGACTGAAGTCATTTTGGAAGGACTCTATATTTAGAAAATTTTTTATTATCGAACTTCATGCTTAATAATCCTATTATCCTTAATCTAACATTCTGTTTTATGGGTTAGCGATTACAGTCTTATTAACTTTAGGAGAAAAAAGCTTCCAAAATCAGTTTCCAATTAAGTATAGCTTTACTGGATTTATACCTAAATTATTTCTTTTAAAAGAGAGGAGGAGTTTTTTTCTCTATCGTATTTCTAAAGCTTGACAATTATCATTACATTTGCATGAATTTCTAAAGTAGCTATTTCAGCTATTCGTGTCGCTTAAGCGCTTTAGAGTAGGCACCTATACCTCCAGTAAAGAATGTGTGTGTTCCCAAATAGCTGTCTTTAATTGTCTATTTCCCTTTGTTTCTGTTAACAAGTAAGCCTTAGGGAGGTACCTTTCCTTTTAATGATGGTGCATTTCTTTAGTCTCTACATAGATTTGAAAATTTAACGTATTTATTTTTCTGTTCTTATTGTATCTCAACTCTTCTGATCTCCCAGAAAAATAATTGGGTGAGTGTCTGAGAAGACTAATTGGCTCACTTATTTTTTTCAAGTGCACATTGATTACCTGAGATCTTTTTGGGTAACAACCCTGCTGGAAGACTAAGGTCACCCATCTCCCCAGGGGGGACACAGGGATGGAGCTGGAGAAAAGAAGGACCTGTTAGTATTGAAATTTTTTGGGTGTTCAGAGCTAAGTCCAGATAATGACTAATGGGAAAGATCCTCTCCCAGAGTGCTTGGTGGCACTATGGAAAACATCCCCCCATCCTTTTTCATCCATAAGCCTTCTCCAACGGCGCCTCCCTAAGGTTTGCTTTCTGTCTATGAATCACTTTGGCCCCAGGAAAAGGCTTAGAGCATGTCCTTTGTAGAACCCTGTGTTGCTCTAAACAGATCCCAGAGGTTGACCAGGGACTGAATTAAGTAAATTTTCAGTGGACATGGGCATTTTGAGTACGATTGTTATGTTGATTTTACCTGATAGGAACGGGTGTTAAGGCCTGTCCCTGAAACTGGAGTCCCCAAGTTACAGAAACATTGCTGAATGTTTGCGCACCTTCTAACCTTCTTCGATGCTTTTTGATCGAATGCCCTGAAGAGTGTTTTTCAGCAGTCTCCTACGTTCCCTTGTTCTTGAGCCCCCTTTCCACTTAAGGGAACTATTGACCAGTTGCTGTGCTCATTCTTTTGTTCTCTTTGAGTAGAGTTTTTATGAGTCCATAGTTCGGCTCTCAAATGGGTCAAGTCAATTTTCCAATTGCCCGAGGATAAATATCAAATTCCTGTCCTCTAGAAGCCATAAGCAAATACACCTTTTGCCACTGATGAAATCAAGTTTCCTAAGTGTTATTGCTGGGAGGAGGGCAGAGTTGTCAAACTAAATGAAATGTCCTGGTTATGTCTTTGAACCCCCTTAAAAAATGGCTGCCACTGGTGCCTGTCAACTTCCATCAACATAAACGGTCTTTCCTTGAAAACGGAAAAATAATCAAAAGCTTTGAACATCTCTATTGCTGTCATTACCGTGTTTCCCCCGAAAATAAGACATCCTCCGAAAATTAGACCTAGCGCATAGAAAAATAAGACATCCCCTGAAAATAAGACCTAGTGCAACTTTGGGAGAAAAAATTAATATAAGACACTGCCTTATTTTCAGGGAATTAGGGTACTTAGTTTCCTAAACAACTTGGAGCACTTAATATAAACTTAGCTCTGTGAGAAATACAAAGAGGGAAAACCTACAGTTGTCCTTTTTAATGTTTTTTAAATCTGGTTGAATAATTCCAGGGAATCATAGAGAGGTGCAAGGCATTGTGGGTAATGAGAAAGCATCAGTTATCCATGGGAAAGTTCTGAGAAAGACAACGAGGGGAGGACGTGGTTGGAATCCAGGGCAGATGAAAGCCTCAGGAAAGACAGAAAGGCTGGTCCGTTGAGTGCAATTTTAGCTCCAGTTCCAGGTATCGGATCGGGAAGCATAATACAGGGGACAAAACTAATAAGAACAAGGTGACAGTGCACGGTAGGGGGAGTGATGCAGGGCGTGATAATGGGTAGAAAACACCGTAGGAGGTAAATATCACCACCAGAGATGTTACAGTATAATGAAGCAGTAACAGCAGTGACCATGAGCTGAATGCCAGGTGCCAGGCAGGATCTAATCCTAATTTTGACCTTAAGCTATTAAGGCTATTAGTTAATTTAATCACCCTGGCATTTGTGTCATGAGTTCGCGCTTAGTACTCCCATTTTATTAATAAGGCCGTCATTTCCTGGAGTTTGCCGAGCAAGCAAGTTGCAAAGTCGGGCCCTGAGCCCTGCAGGCTGGAGGCAGAGCCTGTGTTCCCAGCTGCTCTGAGGGATTGCCCAGGACCAACCAGAGGTGCGGGAGGCAGGCAAGCACAGGGGCACAGGAGAGAGCCACGGAAGGGGCACAGTGGCTGGGAGGCACAGCACTGACTTCCTGGAGGTTGTCTGATCTTGCTAGAGACATACTTAGCATTCTCACAGGTGGAGAGGTGAGGCCAGGAAATGCCCTTTAATTAGAGAGCAGGATCAGGAATGAGCCAGGAAATGAGGGGAAGGCGAGGTGTTGTTGGAACTTGCACACCTCTAGCTGCGTGTGCACTGAGAAAGCAGTAGCAATTGTTGGAATACCAAATGCAAACTGGGCAAGGAGCGGAAGGTGCAGTTTTGCTTCAACCATTTCAAAGGGAAATACCACATGAAAACAAGAGAAAGTGTAAAAACAAAACTAGACGTTGTATTCTCAAGCAAAGCTACACTTGAGCCATGCAAGAAAAACAGAGAGAAAAACAGTTTTGATGTCGCATGGGGTTTGTTAGCTTTTCAACAAAGTTTCTAGAGGAATTTCTCAGTGTGCCTCCAGCCGTGGAGGGTTTCAGGGAAATAAGCAATTACTGGTCTGCCCGTCAAACACCCCATACGTGGCACCCAGAGACACCTTGGGCTTATCGTTTGCAATTTCAAATCTTATCAGGTGGCACCTCACGTAACGTGATGTATGAGACTAGCAGGAGTGTGATAGTGTAAAGTCCCCAAAGACAGTAGAATTGCACAATCCAGGCTCTCCACGCTCACTAACTTAGCATAGTTCACTTTTTAAAGGCATTTTGCACATGCAATACATGTACCCACTGGGAGAAATGTTATTAGTATCTAGGCTGCACCGTCGTGTATGTTCATATTAGACTGTATTCTTTATGATTTTAGCTTTTGTTATGTATGTGACCTTCCCCAGTAGATTATAAATTCCATGAGGTCATCTTGCTCCCCAAATTTACCTCGTTTGTCTATTATTTACAGATAAGCACAGTGATCTGAGGGAAATTAATATATGCTCTCTCTGGCTAGAACTTTCCAGTGGCTTTCCCATGATCCTTGGATTCCAAATCCCCTGCCATCACTGTCTCTTAGTCTGCGTGGGCAGCTGTATCGAATACCGTAGATTCATGGCTTAAGTAACAGGCATTTATCTCTCACGAACTTGAGTGCTTGGAAGTCCAAGATCAAGATACTGGCAGTCAGGCCTGGTGAGGATCTGCCACTCGGCGTGGAGAGAGCCCAGTTTGTTGGTCCCCACATGGCCTTTCTTGGTACTGCCTGGCAAAGCTTTCTCCCTCTCTCTTCCTCCTCCTGTAAGAGCACCAATGCGGCCCCGAGCGTCCCACCTGAGAACCTCATGCAAATCTGATTACACCTCAAAGCTCCACCTCTAAGTACCACTGAACTGGGGGCCGGGGCCTCAACGTGTGGATTGTGGGAGCCCGGAACAGTCTACCAGGTCTCATTGCAGCCTTTCCCTCAGCCCTGACCCCTCCTCCTCTCCCTCCACATTGCCCGCAGCAGCTCCTGCGATGCAGGTGCCCCCTGTTCCTCAGAGCGGGCTGTGTGATGGAGCTGAGCTGCGATCCTCTTCCGAGGCTGGAGCAGGGGGGGAGGTCCTGATGTCAGCCCCGTAGCCAGGCCTTACCTTCGCCTCCTGGCTCCTTGCATTTCAGGGTCTGACTGGAAGTCGGGCAAAGTCTTCTCAGAACCAACTTATATATGTCTTTAAAACCATCGGGCTCAGGGGCCCCAGCTCTGTCCTCATGTCACCCACTGGCTCCTAAGGAGTGGGCTAAGCCAATGGGCCACAACCTTCTGGCATGCATGTCTTCCTATGACCAATGACGATGCAATTCGAGCACATGCCATCTCCTTCTGGGACCCCTCCTCCTCTGCTCTCGCTCTGCCCGCACAGTGTCAGTGTCACACCTGTCTGCCTTAGTTACATGACAGCTCAGGTGGGGAGGTTGTCCGCTTGAACAGGATGAAGAAGGCCTATGTTATCAGGGCCACTTTCTGCACCAAACAGGAGCTTGGAGAACAGCAGCTAACGGTGAGGCCACAGATGTTCTCTGGCGTGCAGGCAGTATAGCGGATGAGCACTAGGTGTCACTAGATACTCTCCACTGCAATTATCTCCCCGTCGGAGAATTCAGTGCCGAGCGAAGCCGGACTGATGGAGAAATACAGGCATTCTGAGAAACAACGGGGACGGTTCCTTCAGCAGATAGTCCTGTGTTTACCTGGACAAGTGTCTTTTCAAATTATCTTCAGGGATTATAGTACAAATATAAAGTCACTTTGAGATATGAGGGAGACCATCATATTTTCTCTCTCTCTCTCTCTCTCTCTCTCTCTCTCTCTCTCTCTCTCTCTATATATATATATATATATATATATATATATATATATATATTAGAACTGTACCTGAAAATGTGTGTGAATCAAATAGGTGTAAACGGAATTACACTTTCCCACTGGTTTTTACAATTTTAGACAAGTCATCCCACCTCTCCCCATGTCACAGTTTAGCATTATTTTAAAATAAAAGTCACTTTTGGGATGGTGGATGTGTTATTTTTAAATAGGTGGTGATTCCGTAGAAAAAAAGTCATTGAGCTGGCCCTGGCTGGTGTGGTTCAATGTTTAGAATGTCGGCCCATGCACTGAAGTGAAGGGTCACAGGTTCAATTCCAGGTCAAAGGTATATGTTTGTGTGCTTTCAGGTGGCAAGGTCACATCTCTCTCTCTCTCTCTCCCTGTCTCTCCCGCCCCCCCCCCCCCCCCCCCCCGTCTCTTCCTTCCACTCCCTCTAAAAAGCTCAATGGGAAAAAGTATCCTCAGGTGAGGATTAACGACAACAAAAAAGTCATTGAGCTGACCAGGAGGGATTTGACATTTTACTGTTAAAAAATTATACTCCCGTAAATTACTAGTAAAAATCATAATTATTCATCTTAATGCTGTTTTTAATAGCTTCTGCTTTTGTAAGCAGATATTCCATGATTAAGTAATTATTCTACATATCATTTGCAAGTACTTAGTCAAATGAATGCTTCATCCATCTGATTTTTGCATGCTTAAAAATGTTAGTAGGGCTAATTCCCAAGATCTTGGGAATGCTCACCACTCAGTAAGAATTTTTAATATTTAAGGCACCATGTTGGTGACTTTCACATTGATATGGAACCATATTGTTGATTGCAGTAACTGACCCTCTGAGTATAAAAAGATTTGGTGGATGTGAACACGTATATTATTGATTAAGAGTTGCTATAAATTGTGTCCATTAATTTTTTTTTAAAGCATAAATATCAGCATACTACAAAGCCCCTGCTTAAACTCACTCATGTATGTGAGTTCTCGCAACGCTCAAATATAAATGCAATCCTGAATAATTTGGTTTCAGGATAGTCTGCCAGTCCAACTACTAAATATAAGCCCTAGTTTTCAGACTTTTTCTATAAACTGGGTGATTAGCCATTTCATTAAATGTATGAAACCTGATATCAAAAGTTTGGATAGCTGAAACTGGTTTGGCTCAGTGGATAGAGCGTCGGCCTGCGGACTGAAAGGTCCCAGGTTCGATTCTGATCAAGGGCATGTACCTTGGTTGCAGACACATCCCCAGTAGGGTGTGTGCAGGAGGCAGCTGATCGATGATTTTCTTTCATCGATGTTTCTAACTCTATTCCTCTCTCTTCCTCTCTGTAAAAAATCAGTAAAATATATTTTAAAAAATTTGGACAAAATTCTTTCAGGGAAATTATTGGTGCTTTAAAAAAATGAACAATTCACAATATATATAAGCTTTCTATGGTTTATTTGTTCTTTTTAACTAAACCATTTACCTCTAGTTACACAAAGGGACACATCTCCTTCCTGATTTCCAGTTGCCTGTCTGGGAAAGGGAAGAGGAACAGGATTCTATTCTCCCATTGCCCAGTCCACTCACTGGGCCCTCGCTGATCTTGCCTTCTCACTGTGACGATGAAGCAAGCATTCTGCCAGGCTGCTCCCCCTTCCCACTCTCAGTGGCAGCCTCCCTAAGACTGGGGGAACTCGGAGGGGCTGAGAGGACTGGACACCACCAACTTGTGGCTATAGGCACCACCATCTTTGTGATGGAGTGATGGTTAATTTGCATATTACCCTCTTATTATATAGGAAATATATATATGAATATACATACAAATGACAGAAGCCATGGGCACCCATCAAGGGTGTGGAACCCCCTTCAATAGACAGGGCAGTGAAAGAAGCTTCCTGCCCTTTCCCAATTGCCTGATGACTTTTGAGGACTATTTCCAATCTTGTTCTGCTCAATAATGTACAATAGGAGAGAACAATACTGATGGGCATTTCTTTTCTCCCTCTGAATTTCGTTTTCCTAAAAGAATCTCATTTCCTACAGAGTTCTCATTGGTAGTCCATGGTGAAGACAGGAAGGAAAGAGAAACTGTAGAAGAACAGCTGACATGAATGGCGGACAAGATGCATTGTGGAGTTAGGGGTCATTGCTGTCTGGTGCAGCTCAAGACGGAGGCCCCACTGGTGTGCGTTGGGAGTCTGCAGCCATCACTCAGAGCGCTCTGTCAGCTCCGGGCACGGCAGGAATCCCTGATGCTGCCGCAGAGCTGTGCGCTGGGCATTGTTGTGTCTCAAGGACAGATCTGGCAGGAGGGAGAAGCGTCGGGAGTTGGCAGTATGAGAGATTAGTTTGTACTCAATGCCACAGATCAAGAAATGATAGTTTAATATCAATCATTGCAGACAATTGTGAAAGAACTTGATGTTCATTCATAGAAGATATATTACCCATTATAAGGCAAATCTATCACAGACAGTACCCAACACTCCCTGGCTGAGAACTGGGCAAGCGTCATATCTCCAAGAGCAAATAAGTTCAAATAGATGAGTTTGTCGAGATGAAATTGGATTGACCTTCAAGTGCCTTCTACGTCCAGCATAGCAACTAGAGAATAACATCATTTAGGACTCCATTACCATAAGTAGGGGTGAAACTTTTGACATTATCATAAAATGCTAGTGGTTCTCAACCTTATTTCATCATTGAATATGTGTGTGTGTGTATCTTTATCCTTTTTTTAATCCTGTTTTTTAAGCACTGTGTCCAACACAAATCAAAGAATTTGAGGTCTAGACTGAAACTCAGAGATTACCTATCCAGTGGTTCCAAAACTTGGTCATATCAGAATGATCTCAAGAATGAGTGGGGCTTTCCAAATACACATTCCTCTGCCTCCTAAAGATTCTTAGTCGCTATATTTGTTTCCTTGGGTTGCCATAAAAAGTATCACATACCGAGTGGTTTAAAACAACAAAGGTAGATGGTCTCACAGTTGTGGAGCCCAGAAGTCTGAAACCCAGGGGTCGGCAATGCCACGTTCCCTCTGACACCTGTAGGGGGCCCTTCGGTGGCTCTTGCTAGCTTCTGGGGTTGTCGGCCAGCTGACTGTGGCTGCAGGAGCTTCTCTGCCTCCAAGGTCACGTAGCTTCTTCCCTCCAGGTGCAGCCTCTTGGCTCTCTGCTTCTCACAAAGACGCCTATCAGATCAGGCTCCACCTGACTCAGAAAGGCCCAACTACACCTGCCGTGGTCCTACTTCCACTGGCAGGTCCTGGGGGTTAGGAGTTGGGTATTTCTTTCTTTCTTTCTTTTTTTTTTAATATATTTTTTAATTGATTTTCACAGAGAGGAAGGGAGAGGGACAGAGAGTTAGAAACATTGATGAGAGAGAAACATCGACCAGCTGCCTCCTGCATACCCCCCATCGGGGATATGCCCGCAACCAATGTACATGCCCTTGACCGGAATCGAACCGGGGACCTCTCAGTCTCCAGACCGAAGCTCTTCCACTGAGCCAAACCGGTTTCGGCAGGACTTGGGTATTTCTTAAGGGAGGCACACAGTGGAACCCATAACAAATGGGCTGGAGTGGACTGAGGGGAATTTAGCTGATTTCACCATGGCCACCTGTGAGAACCACTGGTCAGTAGGTCAATCTCTTCTTCAACATAAGAGGAAACGGAGGGCTGGAATTGTCTGGGAAACCTGAAGTGACAGAGTCAGAACATGCATAACCCAGTCACATATACATGCAAAGCATCATGCTCTAGATCCCACTTACTTGTGATTATGCTCCTTTGGACTTAGATTAGGATCATGTAATATTTGTCAGCTTTAATATGAAGCTCTGTAGCTTTTTATTTTAATTTTGAAACATAATACATAATACTTAGACCGAGTTTTATATTTAAGAAAATCCTGGTAGCACCCTCATTCAGGCTTTCAGGCAGGGTTGATATGGGGGTCAAGTAATGGGGGTCAAATGTGCATTTGATCTAAGACAGTGAGATGCTTTTGGGGACTGTGTGGATTTGTTTTGAGATGTGGGTGTCACGTGGGGCAACACAAATGGTGGCTTAAATGTCACCGATTGAAATCAAATGGTTTTCAGACCTAAGGAGCCTGTGTCTGCCAACACTGAACCAGAGAGAGAGCGGGCCTGGGCCGCTCCCTGCGGTATGCATCTCTCTGTCCTCTCCAGCTGTGCTTTGAGTTAGGACAAGTCGTGATGAGATAATTAAAAAATAGGCTCTACCATTTAGAGAGAAAGGACATTAAGATGGGGCTTCCCGCACAATTAGAATTATTGACAACACTTGCAATGCGAAAGCGTTAAAAATTCGGAACGATGTCATAAAACTGAGGCCAGAAAGACCCCTGGAATGAGGAATTCATTTGGAAACCAAGACAACCGTCTCCAAACACGCCCACGTTCCAGTTGTTTCTCTGGGAGAAAAGGAAGGCAAGGTTGAGATCTGTGCTGGGAGATGAGATCAGGGATAAGGGTTCAGCATACCTGGCGCATCCCCTCTTCTTTGCTCCATTCCCGCCGATAAGCTAAGTTGGGAAAGGGCTGCTTTCCTCTGTCCAACAAGAAAGATGCCGGATAGACAGGGTGGAGCGGCCACGCAGGGCAGTGTGCTCTCTGAGGACAGTGTTTACAGCCAGCCAGGAAACTGTCAGGATCCGAGGGCTGTGCTGAGGTGGGGTGCTGATGGCTGAGTACACGGTCAGGAAAGAGAAGCAGCCCGGACAGACCAGGCAGTTTACGTGCAGGAAGACTCCACATGTGTGACATGTAACCAGAAAGTTACCTTATTTTCCATTCAGGAGGTCATCTCAAATTCACTTTTTAAAAATATATCTTTATTGATTTCAGAGAGGAAGAAAGCAAGAGAGAGAGATAGAAACATCAATGATAAGAGAGAATCATTGATTGGCTGCCTCCTGCATGACCCCCTTCCCCCTGGGAATCAAGCCTGCAACCCGGGTATGTGCCCTGGACCGGAATCGAACCTGGGACCCTTCAGTCTGCAGGCCGACGCTCTATCCACCAAGCCAAACCGGCTAGGGCTCAAATTCATTTTTGAAAGCTAGTAGATGAGACTGTGCTAGGACCAGTTTATTTATTCAGTGGGGTGGCATGGAAAATATAATAAAAATATTATCAAGTCACTTTCAAAATATCCCTGGGTGGACATCAAACAATAATTTGGAGATAATTCCAGGCAGAGGAGCACACTTACACATTTTGAGAGACATTTCCAGCTGCAGACATAATTGAGATCCAATGTGAGAAAAAATTAGAGAGAAATAATATACATCGCAAGTCAGAGGATGCCGTTTTATGGAGAGTCCATTAAGTCAGTCAGAGAAAGACAAGTGCCATGTGATTTCACTCAGATGTGGAATGTAATGAACAAAATAAACTGACAAACCGAATATAGGCAGACTCATAGATAGAGCGAATGGACTGAAGCTGTCACAGAGGGTGGGGGCTGTGAGGCTGGATGGAAAAGGGAAGGGATTCAACAACAACAGAATGCTCATAGACATAGACAACAGTGTGGAAATGGCCAGAGGGAAAGCAGTTTGGGGGGACGTTGGAGAGGGTAAAAGGCATGAGTGGTGATGGAGGAGACTTGACTAGGGGTGGTGAACACACATTATAATCTTCAATGATGTATTGTAGAATTGAACACCTGAAACCTACATGATTTTATTACCCAATGTCATCCTACAAATTCCATTTAAAATGAATGAAGGAGCAGAGCCAAGGTGAAGACTTGGCAAAACATTGTGGGTGCCTGAGTGAGGTCTGTAAACTCCAGAAATCAGCGCCAGAACCTCCTGCCACGTTGGTTGAAATGAAAAGTCTGGGACCCTCCCCTACACCTTCTAAATCGGAACATGGATGGGGTGCATATCAGATCATTTTTCTCCTATAATTATGATGTTCCCTTAAGTCTAGAGATAGTGCCTCAGATTTTATAAAGCTTAGAGCCGTGGTCGGTGAACTGCAGCTCACGAGCCACATGTGGCTCTTTGGCCCCTTGAGCATGGCTCTTCCATAAAACACCATGGCTTGGGTGAGTCTATTTTGAAGAAGTGGCCTCAGAGAAGTTTAAGTTTAAAACATTTGGCTCTCAGAAGAAATTTCTATCATTGTCCTATATTTGGCTCTGTTGACTAATAAGTTTGCCGACCACGGCCCTAGAGGTTCAGAAGTGCCAACTCTAAGGAAGATGAAGAAGCCTTCAGGGATGGGTCTGGACAGGGAATTAGAGTGTGTAATCCAAAGGCTTATCTAAACGTCATTAAAGAAAGATAAAGAGCCAAGAGCAAGTTCAAGGCCTGGCAGGTGAGTCCAGGAAAGGAAAAGGAAGTCAGTTATTAGAGGCGTTTGCTCATGGCGTAAGGAAGGGGTGGGATGGGATGGTATAGCTTTTCCAGAATGGCAGGGCCTTGGGATGTGCCCTTGTTCTCGGATTCCTCTGACCTGTGTGCTATCGCTTGGCAACAGGGGGGAAAGGAGGAGTGCAGCTCTGTGAGGCCCAGGGAGAAGGTGAAATGGCCGGCGTCTGGGAGCAGAGCTGTGTGGCTGCCATGTGGCCACTTGAGCCGAGGAGCAGACATGCAGATATGCCATCCTCCCCTCAGCCACTGTCCTCACCTGCATGCAAATTGCTGGAAAGGCTGTTGGTGACTTTCGTTCTGTGATCTTAGCATTTACTGCTTTATGATTCCAATTAGATCCCGATCCCCATAATAATATAATTGAGATCCTCCTTAAATAATGCTGCCAGGGCTAAGGCTAGAAATAATGCCGGAAAATCCATAATTTTGAAGGAGGATTTAAATGCAATAAAATGTCATGGGGAACTTCAGAATCCATGATTATGCTTTCTCCTGTAAATTTAAAAGATGGTGTGATGTAAAATAATAGAGGCAATGCTGCGAAGAAAGATAAGAAAAGAAAAATACCTCATAATGGTTAAAAGATACCTGCTCCCACCTGCTCCCCAACTTACATTTCTTCACCTAGGAAATTTCACTAAATAATACTGCAAATTTTAAACTACACAGATCTTCGGGAAGCTATCAGTTGTATCAGATGCAACTCTCCAATGCTGTTCAAACATAGTACATGGAAGGAAGTTTCAGACCAATAGCTGGAGAAAGAGGGACAGATCCTGGGGCTTGGAGTGTCATATAGAGGCTGTGGAATTCAGGCATTGAGTGAGAGTAATATGACTGCAATTTTTAAAACAGAATAAGTTAAGTTTCTGTTGTAGAGAGACCTGGATGATAGTAGTGTGGAGGAGGACAGGAATGGAGGCAGAGTGATCTGTTAGGCAACTGGTTTTGTGATTAGATCAAAGAGGATTGGGAATTGACTGGGTCTTTGGAGGCAGTTTTGGGGAAGAAAAGCATAAGTTGAAAAGTATTGAGGCCAGTCAGCCAACGATGTTAAGGAAGGGTCTGCTATGTGAGAACAGTGTTCTCTGCCTCCGAGGGAAACTCCATAGCACCTGGAGTTTGATTGGATGTGCCTGTTGTCAAACAGAATAGCTAACAATCTGCTAGTGGGAGAGGAGAGAAGAGGAAATTTCTCTTGACTAAGAAGTTTGACTGTTTAGACCAGACAGAAACCGAATCTGGCCAGAATTAAGGGGAAACTTTTGAGAGACAGACACTGTCAAGCCTGCCAAGTAGAACAAAGCCACCAAATCAAGGCCTGGATGTGGAGCATACAGGTCAGGTTCTAGAAGCTAAAGCCAGCTTGTCTAATGGACTTACTGGGGTTCTTATGGAAGATTAAGCTGAACATTTACTATACTGTAAGACATGCATTGGGAAGACTTCTGAAGGGCAGGATAAGCAGTGGGTGAGTATAATATTGGTCACTGGAACATTGCATAACAAATCTGAGATCACACTTCACTGGGTTATTTAAAGACTAGGCATTTGTTGCAGGAATATTCCTGTAAGACTTCCGGCAGACTTCCCTCCTGCCATCCTCACCTCTCCTGCCAGCCCCACCACGTCCATGACCACCTCTGCCACTGACTCCACGGGTGCATGCACACTGCCACCACCGCAGTGCACCTTGCCCCACACACCAGACCTGCTGCCTCCTAGGCTGCACCCGCTGCTGCCACTCTGGGGCCACACTCGCCCACCCGACCTGCTGCTTCCACTGCCCCCATTGCCTCCCGCTGCTGCAGCATCTGCGGCCCCACAAGCAGCCACTGAGCACCTCACTCCACCCTGCCCTGCATGTGCTGCCAGTGCTTTCCCTCTAGCAGCTGTAGCCGCCTTGCTTTCCACTTTCCCTCCCTCTTCCTTCTATGCTGTCTTCAGTCTTCACTCCTCCCTCCCTCTGCATATGCAAATCAACCACCATCTTTGTTGGGTTAATTTGCATACTTGCTCTGATGGGCTGTTGGGTGTGGCTGGTGTATCGGAGTGATGGTTAATTTGCATGTTGCTCTATTTTTAGGTTAGATGGGATGGGGCCATGCATTGTAGCATGAGCCTGCCTTGGTATATTGATTGAAAAGCAAACTTCATCACATGTCAGTTATTTATTGGTGCCTTTTTTTTTTTTTTTTTAAATACTTAGCATGTTTCTAGGAGACTGGGTCTGCATTTTATAATTTACATGGTATTATTACCTGGAGCAGACATTTCATGCTGTTCCAAGGCCTGCTCATTCTTCTCCTGTGCTAAAGACTTTGTATAGATTTGTTAGATTAAAAGACAAGACAGCTTGATAGAAATTACTTTTACTTGTTCTGAACTAACACATCATGTTTTCTCTCATTGCAAATGTGTATTCCATCAAATGCTAGTTACATTTCAAAGAAATCATTTGCATTAAATCCAATATTGTATTCTTCTAAAAACATAAAGCAGGTATTTAATCACAAAGAAGACATTACGAATTTCAGATCTTTCTTGTCTTTTAATTTTCAACTTGCACATTCCCAATAGCTCATTCAGTTCTATGCTAATATAATTAATGATTTTAAAACACTTGAAACCCATTTTTAAGACTAAGATTGAAAAGACTTGTTTATCTATTTCAATTCAATTTCTATGTAATTGTGTTTGAATTGGTCTTCTGTGTGTTTTAGTGGGCTATCCCTTTAAGCAAAAGCATAACTAATCTTTTTCTAAAACCTGATTGAGAACTTAATGCTTATAGGAAAATTGGAGGATTGATTTTTTGGGCTACTGAGGGCCACCTAGGGATTCAGCCAATCTGTGCTCTTCTTCCCCAGTAACTTAGCAGAAACCAGCAGCAATAGCACAGACTCACCAGCTTTAAGATCATCCCTCCCCCTACCACACAAACACAAATGCACCAAGGATAGCCTCACCAATAATGTCCGGGACAAGAGCTAAGATAAACCTAGGGGGATTTAATAGGTTCACATTCCTTCTGGGTAAAAGTATCCTGTCAATGATGTGGAGCCCACTGCAGAACTTAAAGAGGAACATTTTATACACTTTCCATGTCTTCCATCAAGTTCAAGGTGACCCTGAGCTGGGTGGTCAGGAGAGGTTTTAGTGGGTAAGTCAGGGAGGAGATATACTTTGGTTATCGGGTAGGAAAGCATTTTAACCCTTTCTGAGAGAGAAAGAGAGCTCAGGACGAACTACACAGCTATGAACTCAGGTCTTGGCTCCCCGTGGGATCACCCCAGCACACCCCCACCGCCTCTCCAGACTCAGTTGTCACTACTCCTGAGGAGTTAACCCAACTCCTCAGCTGTTTCTTAAATAGAGCAGGTGTCCTGAGCTGAGGACTGATTCTCTGTTGCCAGCAGAATGCATAACTAAAGTATGAGCAAGCAGGCACACATCGGAGGTAGGGCAGGCTGCCAGCACATCTACACTCCTAGCCCACTTCAAAGCCCCTCCCACCCACGGATGGAAGTCAGTGGTGTTACTTGGTTAGACCTCGCATTGGTGGTGTTTGGCTCTTTTTCTAGATTTATCAGAGGAGCATTCTCTTCAGACAAGTGTTCACAGGTCAATAACTACATAGCTTGTCGATCACTCTCCATTTCTCTGTGTACATGTGTGATAAAAAAAAACTTCCACTATGTACGTTTGCTTTGCACAAAAGGTCAATCTTTTTGTGATCCATCCATAGAAAGAATTTGATTTTTTTTCTCTTTGTGACTCGCCTCACAAGCTGTCAGCTCTTCAGTGATCCACATAAACAGAGTTACATTTGATGGGTGATGAAAAGCTAAGGAAGCACAGTTACAAAATGGATGTATAACACGCTTTCCAGGAGCAGGCTGTTCATAGAACAGTCAAAGGTCCTAGTTCTAAGCAGGCACAGGACTTGAACTCATAATACCCAGATTTATTGGGTGCAGTTCTATCTATCATCATCAATCAAAGTCTAGAGGCCAATGTGATGTTTTCCAGTGGAGAAAATGCCCTTACTTAAATGAAGGTCACACGAAAATGTGTCAGCAGAGTGGAGAGTTGACTGTTGTGAGACCGCACTGTGATGGTCCTCCCTGGCAGGGGTCAGCCTGAGCACAGCATCACTAGCGGTGACACTCAGTGTCCTAGGACCATGGGTGTGACAGCAAAGGACCTCTTTATGACCTTAGACCACCACCACTGAGAATAGTCTTGGAGACCGGGAATCTATAGAGGGAAATAAAGATTCTCTAACTAAACAGAGGGCACACACACACACACACACACACACACACACACACAGGAGATGAGTGTGAAGGGCAAGACTCTATCACGTCAGGAGCCTGTTGTCTCTGCAAAAGTAAGCCTGGATGCGAACTCAGAGAAAACCAGGCAGAACCAGCAATAGAAGAGCAGCCTGGTAAGCCAGTGATTAAAAATACTGATGTCCTCAAAGAGGCTGATCATTACCCGTCGGTTATCCCTGAAATATGACCCGGCCAGATGCTAAGCTGCTTGGGGCACACATATTTTTTAGGAATCGCCAAGCAGAGAGACGCAGAGCCAGTATCCACTTTCTTGCTCCATTAATCACTGGTCCTGCACATGAATCAGCCGCCTTTGCACTCAGCCTCCCTCTTCTCCGGCCCCCCAAGAACATGGCGTCCTGGATATCTGCTAGGGAGTCAGAAGCAATGTCCAAGGAAATGCCTGATTTATACTTGTCAGCTTGGGGGGCCCATTTAAACAGGGAGGACCCTCTGGAGTCTGGCTTCAGGGACCAGGACCCCAGAAAGGGAAATATCCAGGCAAAGCTTCTCAAGGTCTCTGGGAGGTGCAGGGCCGGAGAGTGGGCTTCTGGCAACTGGGGAAGGTCTGCACCCACACAGCAGCTGTCTGTGTTGCCTGCAGGCTCAGCTGATAGAGGAAAGGGAACCTGCAACCCAGCAGCCCTGAAGCTGTGGCCCAGGAAGGCATGTCCCTACCCAACAACCTGAGTGAGAGAAAAGCAAAGGAGGCCGGAGCAGGCATTGGACTTTAGAGCTTCCTTGTAATTGCTCACAGGTCTGATCTCACTCAAATGAGACTTCGTTTTCAAATACAACACAGAAAGAGGAAAGAAAGGGGTGAGATGGGAGGGGGGTGGACCGGAGCGCACCCACGGCCTTCTCTCTTGTTCTCTCTGCCAAGTGAACTAGCAGAGGGGACAGGTGAGTGTTGTGGGGTCGAATCTTGGAGTAAAAAATAAGGCCACCAGAGGCTGCTAATTGATTAAAAAAAGCAATCAGGGATTTATTGAATTGGCCAGAACGGCCGCAAGAGCACCACACGCAGGTGGCCACACTCACGACCGTGCTGTTCCAGGTGTAGGCCATCCTTTTAAAGGTGTAAACCACAATTTTTCCCCTTTGTTTTGAATTCTAAATTCTAAAGGCTGGGAAAAGCCTGCAGGGTCATTCCCATCCACATTCTGCTGGATTTTGGAATATGAGCCTATCTTGCGATAGCAGATAGTACAGAAGCAGAGCTGAGCGATTAATCTCTAAAGGTTATCTACAGTTTCTACTCCTGAATACTGAGTCAGGGGAAATCAGTCTCCTGTGGTCCTGGTTCACAGGCACAGGAAAATTGCCTTAGCCTCCAGGTCTCAATCTGGAAGCTGAGGCAACTACCCTTTAGTTTAAGCAAGTAAGTGAGTGCCAAAGCCAGAATAACAGGGTTAAAATTCAAACAGCAGTTTTTACCTAAGTATGGTTGCTACTATACTTCAGTTAGTACCCTCTACCAAGTGAACCAGCAGAGGGGGTAGGTTAGTACCTCCATTAACCAGGGCTGCGGGTGCCAGCCAGTTGGAGGGGCAGTGCCATCACCCACCTTTGCAAATACTTCATGTTGGAAAAGTTAATGGGAAAACCTACATTAGATTTGAGGCAACCTTGCAGAAGAAGGCGTCACCCCGACTTCACCAGATTGACTTGGTCAGGATCCTGAGGAGTCAGCGCTGACTTGCTGCCTTGGTTGGCCACTCTTTCCGGGCTGCTATGTGGCCAGATGGCTGTGTGCTTCTGACTTTAGAAGTTACCACAGATTCCCCCTTTTCAGGCTACACCACCACGGGATGCACTAGAGCCACGCCGGGTTAGAATCAATGACCTTGGCAGTTGTTTGCAGTTCAGATTTGATGTCCCTGCCAAACCACTCATCTGCCCAGTGCAGCATTCCCCAAAGCAAGTGCCGCAGGACCCCAGCTTCTGGGTTTTGGAAGCCATTCCATGAAAGCAGCTTTCCCGGTCAAATAACTACAGCAGGACCTGCTCTGAACAAAGCAGAGTGGATGTGTTTACCCAGGCTTTCTCAGAACCCCGAGGAGGGGAGTGAGAGAAGTGGAGTTGCTGGCAGCTTATGTGAGTTTTCACTCCATTTCTTTCTAAGTTTGACCTTGAGCAAGTTACTTAATCGTTCCAAGATTAAATCACTCATCTGTAAAAATTAGGATACAAACACCCACATCATACAATTGGTCAGTGGATTAAACAAAAATAAAACACCCAAACAGTAGATTTGCTATTTGTTTTGGGATGTAATTTGCATTATTATATTTCTACCTCGTCATGCAATTTGGATTAGGGCTTTGTCATGCCAACAAGATAGATTCAATGTTAATGCCCAAACAAAGAAGAGGTGCTGCTGGTAATATTTAATTTGACTTCATCATTGTTTCATTATCTGCCCCGTTGGAGTCAGACAGCGAATCTCTGCAAATGAGCTGACAGTCTCCTGCCCCTTGTTATGTGGCCTTAGCGTTATCCTGTCCTGGCCATTGATTTCCCACACTGCTGATGCGATACCTTGCTAATTAGCACTGGAAAGGTGTGCCTCCTACACGCAGCCCGCAACTGCTGGGGAGGGAACTCTCCTCTGAGCAGCTGCCCTTTGTTCTCAGTTACAGTGAGCCCAGGTTCCTGGTTCGCATTGCCAGAGTCAGCCAACCACCCCGTCCCGTCATTCTTCATTGAGGGGCAATGCGTATGCTTGGAAGGGTCACCCTCCTGGAGACAGTTCAAGGATTAGTTTCAGCCCCAAAAGAACTCAAAGTAAATCAGACCCTTTGCTCTTCAGAATCCTTCATAAGAGATTGCATTTTAGGAGCAGAGGGAGCTTTTAAAATTCTTCATTTAATGCTTTGTTAGAATGCCTTTTGGAAAGAAAAGAAAATTATCACCAAAGATAAGAAACCCAGTCAGATGCTACAGTTTTCTCCCTCTTTCTTTTTCTCTAAATGAATGGTGTTATCTTTTTAAAGTTACTAGAGGCAGGTTCTGAAGGATGGTACTATGCATGGCTGTATTTCTGCATGAGAGATTGCATTTGGATTTGAAACATGAGTGAGAGCTAAAGAAATATTGTGTGTTGTTTCCTATCAGGCAAACATAATATCAAAGGTGGGGAATTCCAAACACCTTCAGGACAAACAGCTGCTAATAGGGTTTCCAGGGATGCTATGCACTCCGTATGGCAGGGTAATTGTCACTGCTAAGTTCACAGTGTATGCCAGGTCACTAATCTGAGTGTTGTTACTGAGCACACACTTTTTGCCAAGTTTATGCGCCAAACTCCAAAAAGTAACATAGAGGACCTTTGTTCTCAGCTGTCTCCTGAGACCTAGAGACTCAGTAATGAAGGGAACACAAAAGCAACAGGTAAGGCAGGGAGCACATGGTAAACGCGGCAGGAATCCAGAGAAAGATGTAGTGGGCTTATGGAAAGGCAAGGTAGCTTTCTTGGAGGAAGAGGACGTGGCTGGGAACCTTGAACCTGGTAAGACTGCTTTGTTCAAGAAGAGCAGGAAAGAGGTTCTCGAAAGTGAGGAAGGGATGGCAAAGGGAGTGGAGAACTCAGTGAAACAATTGTGAGAGAAATGAGTTAATAAATCAATGACCATTTTGGGGCTGTAAATATGAGGAAGTTGGAAAAACACCCCTGAATCTATAATTTGACCTTGGTGGGTAGGTCATGGGTGATGCACTGTTTCCCTGAAAATAAGACAGTGTCTTATATTAATTTTTTCTCCCAAAGTTGCGCTAGGTCTTATTTTCAGGGAATGTCTTATCTTTCCATGCGCTAGGTCTTATTTTCGGGGAAACACGGTGTTCTAGAATCTTTAGCCAAGCAATGATAGGAAAACAATGCAACAGGAAAATAGGGAGCTTTGGTGTAGGATATGTTGGAAATGAAGAGTAGAAAGAGAGATGAACTGGGATGATCTAAGGTAGAGGTTACTGAGGAATCGTGAGAGTCAGAGCAACTGGATGAATAGAGGAGAAACAGAGAAACATTGAAAGGAAGGTCTGATACATGGGTGATAATCTCAAAGACTCCGTCAAAGATATGGAAAAATATTACATCTGAACATTATCATGTAAAATGCTAAAAAGGTCCTGAGTTTCGAATTACACCTTGCTTCTTACCAACAAACTGTGATCTCAGGAAAATTATCAAATTACCCCTCCATAATTTTTTTTCCAAATCTAAAATAAGATCAAAATTGTTATGTAAGGATTAAACAAGGTAGCATGTCCAATGTCTAACAAGTGCCTGGCCCTTAGTAGGCACTCCAGAAGTATTAGCTTCTTGTCTGTAACTGCAGAAGAGCTCAAAATAGTGATATGCTGTTTACCAAAACTGCAAGTCCTGCAGCTGAAGCACATACTGAGGAGAGAACTTTGATTCCAGCTGCATCTGGAACCACAGTCTATGTCCCCCCAATTCCATGGAACCTAAGGACTGCGACAGAACTGGACCTTGAACACCAGAACCCTATCAGAAGTAAAGGGCTCATTGTCCGGTTGGACCCCTTACTATAAATGGCAAGTTCCAGGTCCTTCAATTAAAACTTTCCACCAGTGCTTCTGCACACCTGTCCCCCCTATACTCTTTAAAAACCTTAGCCTAGTCCAGTGGTCGGCAAACTGCAGCTCAAGAGCCACAAGCGGCTCTATGGCCCCTTAAATATGGCTCTTCCACAAAATACCATGGCCTGGGCGAGTCTATTTGGAAGAAGTGGCGTTAGAATAAGGTTAAGTTTTAAAAATTTGGCTCTCAAAAGAAATTTCAATTGTTGTGCTGTTGGTATTTGGCTCTGTTGACTAATGAGTTTGCCGACCACTGGCCTAGTCCAGTGAAGCACCATTAGGTATTCCATCTTCTTGGTTTCAGCCTTCCTGATCAACCCATTCTGAAGCATCAGATATATGAACTTGGATTTGGTAAGAGTTCCACTTAAGTCACCTTAAAACATCTGATAGGGAGCTAGAAACTGGAACTCAGCTTCAAATTCAGTGCCTGTGTTATGGTCTGAATGTTTGAATTCCCCCAAATTCATATGTTGAGATCCCGACCTTCAATGTGATGGTACTTTGAGGGTGAGGTCTTTAAAAGATGATTCGGTGGTGAAAGCAAAGTCCTCGTGGACGGAATGAGCTCCTCGACCCTTGGCCACAGGATGTTACAGTGAGAAGACCGCCATCACTGAGGAAGCTGGCTCTCTGCAGACACTGAATCTGTCTGCACCAGGATTTTGGACTTCCCAGCCTCCAGAACTGTGAGAAATATATTTCTGTTCTTTATAACCCAACTTATTTATGGTGTTTTGCTATAACTGTCCAAATAAATGAAGACAAGTAGGAAATGCAGTGAGACAATATGCATAAAGAAGTGGTATTTTGAACCATATGAGAAATGACATCATTGAGGAAATGACTAACTTTTGGAGAAAGCCTAAGATGAGAAGAAACTAAATGAAGATGAACAGTAGATATGAGGTATGTTTAGAATAGTGTTTAGAACATCTTGTGACTCAACAAACATAGCTGCTATTATTGTTGTTGCTATTGTTAGTGTAAATATTAGAGATGGTCAAAGATTTGAGAGTGAATCCTGGAGAGAATTAAGTGAAGTAGGAAGGTTAGAGCGGGGAGCTTTCCAGGGCCTGTGCTGCAAACAGAGGAAGATGTGGGGGGAAGGACTGCAAGACCATTCCACTCAAGTTGGCGCAATTAGAGACTAAAGTGCCTGGCCCCTGGAATTCTTGTCTCCAACACCTTCGTGATTTAGGAGCAAGATGAGGTGATGCTAACTTAGCTACCTGAACTGTGACTGACGTGATTTGCTCACCATCACCAAGAATACCTCTTCAACAGATACTCCACCTGCTACTGAAGAGAGGATAGGGGCTCTTAAAATAAATGCAACTGGCAAGCTATTTTTAACATAGTAGAAAGTAGGAAACTATGAATCGATAAAAGACAATTCCCTGTGATGGTTTTAATAAAGCCAACCATCAAATATTGGCTCCCCATGTGTTAGAAAATGAATAGATAAACACTTTTGCAATGACCTGGAGGCTTGGCTAGAGAGAATAAATAAATTACTGACACATGAAGAGTAGACAATTCTCTATCCACTATTGAGTTTTTCATCCTTTGTGGAGCAGATGGTCTAAATAAAGCATCCAAAAATAACAGGTGGGCTTTATTGCATTAAGCCACTGAAAACACTCAGCTTCTGCAGTTTAAATCATGTTTAAAATATTAAGCCTTAAAAACACCTTTGAAAATAAGCTTTTCTATTTACAAACAACTTAGTCTATTTTAAATACTACCAAAGCACAAGGACAAATGTGAGCGTGGACATTTATTTAGGGACAACACGGGAGAGACAGATTGGAGGGAACAGCTGCTCTTTATGGAAATGGCTTCACACAGGGCTGTTAAACCACGTTGATGGACTCTAACTGATGTGGATAACATCACCTCTTCCGGGAATAAACAAAGCTTGGGTCTAAGTCATTGCTGCCTAAGTATGGCTCTCTCACATCTCATCTACCATATGGAAGGCTGCTACAAAGAACTCAAAGACATGATTTCTCCTATAAATTGTCCAATGTGTAAGTTCAATTATAGAAGTCCAATTGCAGTCCAATAACACCATCTACATCATTCCTTATGTTTTCATTAAGTCGGAGAAGGACAAAGGCCTGTGAGGGGGAAAGAGATACGGGAGAATATAGTGCATGGATCTTCAATGGAGACAAAGGTGAGCTCTGGTCAGAGATTATTGCATTTGATGGCTAGGGTTGTTGTTTTAATCTTCACCTGAGGATATTTTTTTTCATTGATTTTTAGAGAGAGTGGAAGAGATAGGGAAAGACAGAGAGAAACATCCATGTGAGAGAGATATATCGATTGGTTGCCTGCCCCAACCCACCTGGGGATTGAGCCTGCAACCGAGGTACATGATCTTGACTAGAATCGAACTTGAGATGCTTCAGTCTGAGGGTTGATGCTCTACCCACTGAGCCAAACAAGTTAGGGCTGATGGCTAGGGTTTTAAAAGTAAAAATCATGTCTTCTTTCCGCCAGTCCCCAAACTCCCACTTCTCTAGAACAACCACCTTTAGCATTTTCAAATGTAACCTTCAGAACCTGTGCATGTACATCAACAGTTAAAAAAATGCTCAAACCATTAAACCCACCATGAATTTTAAGAATCATGTACATTTATGTAGTATATTCATCCTTCTTGAATAATTTAAAACCATAGGCACCTTCCTGAGTATGAAGTATGAATTATAAAAAAAAAAAAAAAAAGTGAGATTGTCTCTACGCGATGCTTGCAACTTGCTTAAAAAAAATTCCAATACTGCCTGGTCAGCGTGGTTCAGTGGTTGAGCATTGACCTATGAAACAGGAAGTCACAGTTTGATTTCTGATCAGGGCACATGCCCAGGTTGTGAGCTCCATCCCCAGTAGGGGGCGGGCAGGAGGCAGCTGACCAATGATTCTCTCTCATCATTGATGTTTCTATCTCTCCCTCTCCCTTCCTCTCTGAAATCATATATATATGATTTCACACACCCAATACTGCCTCATGGACCTCTTTAACTGTCATGCATGAAGATTTACTTCACATAATGGATGTGCCCTTTCTTTAAGTGTATTCTAGCTTACTCAATTATTCCCAAATGGATGGGTATTTGTACTTCTGATTGTCACCAAGATAAAGTTGCATTTGCCACTCCTCCTGACAGATGCTTGCACAGATTTTCATAATGTTTATTATTAGAGGCAGAGTTGACAGGTGAAAGGTTTTGTGGATTTTCATGTCAATACCTTTTGAAATGCCCATTTCCAAAACTTCCTCCATTTTCTTGTACTTTCAATAAGTCATGCTCTGTTTTTTCTTTAAAGCACTCATTTATTTAGGAACCTACCATGTCTTTTATTCTTTCATCTCTGAGTTGGCTGCATTTGGGAATAAATTAAGAGTTCTATGCTGTTGCTGATAGTATATGACATAGAGGAGGAGATGTCGTAAAAGAGAGAAAAAAACTTTAAGCTGTAAGCTGGGAGTTCTGATGGTGTTGGCTCTGCCAAGACGTGATGCTAATTAGCAGTTGTGATTTATGTTACATTGACAAATCACCTGGGGAGTGTGCCTCTTGGGCTTTGATTGTCAAATAAAATCTATCTTATGTTCGTTTAATACAAGTACAGATGCTTGTGAAAGATGCAGGGGTGGGTTTGTGGTGGAGAGGTATTTTTGCCTGGCACCTTGGTGTGATGGTAGCTGAAATGACGCTCTTACAATAAGAAGAAATGCAGGCAGGAGGCAGATAGAGCATTGGTCTCTGAAGATGATTCTGAACAATTGGAAGGTAGGGAACACACAGAGGGTCACTGTTTAGGGCTGTCAAAGTGCTTCCTTGGGCCTTGCCTCCCAAGATCCCAACGATCCCACATGGGAACAAATGTGGTCGAGAGCCATCATGAGTAAGGCCTGAGCAGGTCCAGCCTCATATCAGGAGACAAGGAAAATCTGAATAGATTCAAACAAGGATGAGATATATAATTTGTATAGCTTTTCAACTGCAGAGGTAAATTTGTGTATGTATTTTTAAAAGCAGAGAATGCTGCATTGTACAAACTTTATTGTTCTCATTTTTCAAAATAATTTTTCGTTTGATTTAAACCAAAATAGCTCAATGACACTGTAAAAGGGAAGTAAAATTATGATGGCTGAGTGTGCATAGACAGGTGGATATTGATGTGGTATCTGTAGCTAAAACTACATTATAAAACTCAGATGGTTCTATTTGTTTTGGTTGAATTACTAAGCATTTGTTTGTTTTTCATGAGCAAAGTATTTTGTTACTATGTTATAGAACTGTAGTAATACCCAACAATCTTGAGAAGAGAGAGGGGCAATTAAATAAAAGAAGAAAATATATAAATATTTGTTTCTGTTTTCAAAACTATTTAAAGCTCATTCAGTCCTCTTTATTAGCATATACAGTGACACAAATAAAAGAGAAGAGAGAAAACAGAATGTAACCTTTTGAGACCCTAGGATAATCAAATTCATAAAATGCTGAAATATGGACTTTATTCTCCTGCCTCCCAGTCCCTGCAGTTGAGCAATGAAAGCCAGGAATGTTGAAAATGACAACTGATGACCTTATTAGGTCTCTAGGTGGCCCAGGAAATGTAATTTCAGAGCAGAAAATGAAAAAATATTCTATTTGCTATCTCCTCCAAAAGGCTTTATGAAGTGCTTACTGAGTCCCTGGCCCCATCTAGGATGTGATATTAATCTCTTTAAACTGATAAAATTCCAATTTCTGCACAACAGTGGTTCTTAACACGGAGACCGGGGATCTTTTGGTCTTTGAATAAGTTTCTGGGGCTAAGAAATTTCTACATTTCTATAGACATGATTTATTGAAGAGAGAACCCAGAGATTAAGAACAAATGCTCTAGCAGTGTTTTATCTCAATGATACTTGGGACAAATAATGAAACACACATACCTACATTAAATATTAACTTTTGGAAATGACACCTCATAAAATTATGGGCTGAGAGAAAACTTTTCAATCCAATACACTAAAATAAGAAATAGAGACCAGTTCTGTAAGGTTTACAAACTGGACATACTAGGTCCCTCCAACAAGAAGGCTCAGGAACATGGCTTATTCTGTGAGATGACTCAAACATAACTAAAGCACAACCATCCCTGGGTCAATGCACATGTTCTTTGACTGATGACACCGTATGTTCAAAAGGAAGGCAGTCAACACACTTGTCAGTCCACAAAGTTGTTATCACCCACTGCCTAGAAGGTAGAAGAATAAACTTAATTTGAATGTCAGGCTAATCTTCTTTTTAATTTCCCCCACAAATAAAATGAAGTTAACATCCATGGAATAGAATAGTACTATTACATTTTTGGGGAATTAAAGTAAAACATTGTAGGGACCATGGTGCTTTTTACTTCTCTTAGAACAACTCCCTCTTAGAGCCACGAAAAAGACTCTTGTGTGTGTCAACATTACTTAATATTCTCTAAGTCATCTTTGGAGGTTGGCAGGTCTGAAGAGAAGGCTGGTAAGCCCACCAGTTTCTCAGGCAGACACTTTTTGGGCCATATCTAAGAGCAAACTGATATCCCACCTCCTTTCAGAGTATAAATCACCAAGGAATGGTCTTCGGTTGACCTTTGTACTATCTAATAAAGACTTCATGGTTTAATACTAAGGCTCCCAACCTTTCCTCATGATGGTGACATGTGAGGACTTCAAGCCTAACTATAAGAAGGTAAGCTTTTGGTGGGACAGTCAGCTAGATCACCATTGTCCCAGACATCCCACTTTTGGCGGGACAGTCCTGATTTTTAACAATTTGTCCCATGTCCTGCAGCGTTTTTAAAAAGTCCTGATGATCACCTTACCATTGGAACAAAACATAATGTGCCCCTGGTAGCCAAGAAGAGAAAGTTGAAGTTAGAGTTAATTATTTTGAAAACATTAAACTCCATTCTCCCATTTGTGTTTCTCAAGTACCAAAAGACGTTCATTCACTGCATTCTCTCATAGTTTGTTGCTCATCTATGAGGGAGCATTAGCTATAAACAATGAGACATCTCCTTTTCATTTTTCCCCCCCACAATTGCAAAAGATTTGATTGGAATGGGAGGTTAAAGAAAAGAACATCAGTGAAGTTCTCTCCTATCCCTAAGTTTACTTTTCTTCCTGACTCTATGCAAGAACCCTGTCTTTTCCAGCCCCTCCCTCACCGATGTATTGTTTCTAAGAAGTAACTGACATTGTGCTACTGTCCTCGTCCTCATCCAGAAACACAGGGGGCATTTGCCACTGAAGCATTTGCAGGAGAAAAGCAATGAGGTAGTTGATTAGGATTGCAGCTCTTCTAGACAAGGAGGTGACTACAACAATTAGCATAACAGCTTTTGTCCTAAGCCAGAGAATGAAACTCATTACGTTTCCTTTTTGTTCTTCACCTTTCTGAGACAGTACTATACCTTCAGAACCAGCGGGGCTCCCATAACTCAGGCCTGGTCAGCTGCTGCGGGGTCAGTGTTCTGCTCGCCATCAGCAGTAAGTGTGCTGCCTCCTTTTCATGCTGCCCAATTCGTTAGGAGAGAGATTACCCTGAGGAACGCCCTGGCAGGCCACAAAGTCGCTATCACCCAGCACCCTGCAAGAGGAACAGTGTGAGGATGGGGGTGGCATCTCTCTTCCAGACTGAATGGTTGCTCTTTCCCCCTGACTGATGAGGAGACACCTGAAGCCTTGAGCAGTGGGGGGGGGGGGAGGGGCTGGGTGGCCCGGGGGGGGGGCGGGGGGAGGAGGGTAACACGCTGTGGATTTACAGCTGAGCCCCAAACTCTTCTGTTTGTGATGATGTCTGCGCTGCAGAGGCACTTGGCTAACTATTTACACGTCCCCCAAGGAAATGAATATTGCATGTTCAGCAAACAGCAGAATCTTTTCTTCAACTCCCTTCTTCTTTCCCTCTTTCCTTCCATCCCCCAACCATCCCCCAAATCCAAGGGGATGGCATTTCAAAACTTCCATCCTGGCAGGGTAGGTTTGGAACTTCTAAAACACGTTTTCATAACCAACAAAGAAGGTCCAGGTTAGGCCATAGGCGGGTGGCTGTGGAACGATTGTGACATGATATTTCATAAATTGGCAAGTAATCTTGCAGGTCATGAAGTGTCACCTCGGGCCTTATTGTCTCAGGATTTCCAATCACCAGGTAGGTCTCAGGTGAATGAGCTGCTCCAGGTCACGCTGGACTGGGTGGGCAGTTCACGGCGTGGGTCGCTGCCTCAGAGGCCTAGTTAGGCGTCTCTGCCACCATGTCATGATACAGCCGTGCAGCCACGTTTTTCCAGAGGGGAACTTTTTCAACAAGAGGGTTTTACGAAGCCTGCCTGTGTGAGGGGATGATGACAGCATGTGGCCGGGGCACCGCTGTGTGACAGTCTGACAGAAAAGCTCACTCATCTTTAAAGCCCTCTTCAACTGGATTATAACAAAGGCCTCACATTTTCACTTTCGTAATACCTTCCCCAGAGCAAAGACTTATTTTTCAGTCAGAGCCCTGTTAAAATGCAAATATTCCCAAAAGGCAAAAATTCAAATGATGAAGCGAGCCCATTTGTTAAATTTACTTTCCGGGCTGGGTGAGGAGAAATGGAAAGCATGCAGGTGACTATTAAGTTTAGAGAAATTTGCTAAAAATGTTGTAGCAGTGCAGGCAGGCCTGAGCATTTTGGACAGCTGGTATTTTTCAGAGTAAGTCCAGGGAAAAATACAGTAGGAATATGTGCACCTTTTCTCTCATGAGGATTTTAATTCGTACTTCATTAATGAAGACATAGAAAAATTGTGAAGTTATTCATCTGTAGTGCCTATGTTTTCACGTTGTCAGACCACTATTACCAGCCACTTTTTTCTCTCATTTTTGGCAATTCTATGGTTCCGGTGAAAAGGTGAACAACAGGGGCAGTTTAAGAAAATCAGAGGCTTGGGGTCTGGATTGGACTGGAAGAAGCAAGACCCAAGACATTCTGTTGGAATGTGGCTGTTCCATAGAACCAGGGGCTGGGCTCCCTAACTGTTCCTGCGAGGGGACTGGGGTTCCTCTGATGGTTGGTTCATGTGCAAGATGCTGGTTGGAAGGTGCCCACATACTGCTCCAATGCTCTTCCGGGTGCATCTGTGAGCGTGTTTGGGGAGGAGACTTACACCTACACCACAGGACTAGGAGCAGAGCAGATTGCTCCCGCATGTGGGTGGACCTCGCACAATTAGCCAAGGGCCTGGGAGAACAAGAGCCCCCTGCAGGCAGGAGGACACTCTGCAGCAGAGGGCCTTGCTGCAAACTTCACCTGCAAAACCGCCTCCCTGGCTGTACAGGGGACAGCTTTCCGTCCGAGCGGGAACATCAGCTCTGTGGCCTCCCACCTGGTGCCAGGTCAGCCCCCCTGGCAGACTGCGAACTTGCCAGCCTCCACCACCACGTGAGCCAACTCTTCACAGTAAGTTTCTTCTTGTATCCTGAGGCCTACTGGTTCTGCTTAATTCTTGACATCTGGTTTTAATATCTGATTCTCAAAGGACCGATACTAACACATAGAGAATTAGGAATATTTTGTTCTTGAACAAGTTTCTTGAGATGCAGGTTGTTTTTAAAATCCACAACTACACAGAACAGAATATCAACAAGAGGAGAAGGTTAGGAAGAAGTGAAAACTCGAGGACCCCAAAAAGGGAGATGGAGGCAGACAGGGGAAAGGGGGGCACCCGGTGGTGAATGTCTTGGAAAGTCAATCTGACTTCCACTCTGGTCCCAAATGTGGCAATGGTTCCAGCTCCCTCCATGCTGACCCCTCACCCCGGGTGCTGGTGCTGGGGACCTGAGAGGGTGGGGGGAGGGCACTGCAGAGAACAGACACCCTGCCAGCATGAGTGCTTCCTCTCCACACATTCTTACGTGGTTCACCCTTCTCGTCCCGAACCAAACAATTGCTCTGGCGGCACCGGGGTCTGCAATTTTAGATTCCAAAGGGCAAAACCTGCAGCCTTCTGGGGAGTCCTACAAGCATCTGGCAAAGTTCCTGGTTTGCATGTCCACAGGATTGGTCCCGTGAAGAGCGCAGGGCTGTTAACCAGAACCCCGGCCTCCTCCCTTAAGAAACGCCGCGTCAGTGAAGTGCGGTGGCATTCTACCTTAGGCTGAGGCAGACAGTCTGGGAACTCACTGTGCCTGCAGACATGTCTGTCCATGAAAGTCACTATGAATTTTGCATTTTATAAGCTAAACGTTGTTTTGTTTAATCTTTTTCCTTTTCTTTATCCTTTTATGTCTTGCTGCTAAAAGGGCTCATGGTTTTTCTCTCACAGGTGGCAAACATTAGCATTTCCAAAGACCAGGGAGAGCACCTTCCTCCTTCCTCTCCCTCAGACAAGGGTTCGAAGCTGGGCAAACCCTTTGCAAAGGGGTTGAAAGTCCTATATCAGCCATTCCTTCCCCTTAGCCTAAAGGCACTTCACTGGTTCAAAGGATGAACTGGACAGAGTCAATGAAGCCATGGAAACAGCGAGTCTCTTCTCTGGCAATATTTTGTGGTGTGGACTAGCCCCCGGAGAGGGTTTGATCATGCATACTCTGAGCCACACAAGCCCCCTCCTCCACGCACCAGCCACACGACCTGACACACCAACTTGGCAGAGCTTCCCGCTTCCATTTTTGAGGAGGGAGAGCATTTCCTGTGGGATGGGCTGTTGGGGGCACAAAATGAGAAATACATGCACAGCACCGCTGGAGGGGAGGCATGTGGGCCCAGTAGAGAGAGCTATGGAAGTGCATCAGTGTAGCATCTACTGAGAACCAATTCTGAATAAAGCAGTGGAAAGTAGTTTATGGCTGTCTTGTTTTTTTAAGTGATTAGAAACGTATGACTGAAAGTGATGAATTTCCCAATGGGTATTCTGACTTAGTGTCAAAATGGGTGCTTTTCAAACCCAGATCCATCTGGTTTCCAAGTTCATGCTCTTGACGTGGCTGTGAGCGAGTCCTGTGGCCATGTCCTCCGGAGCTGGGCACAACGTACGTCCTTGGCATTGCCGCCAGTTAGCTCATGGGTCATGCTGTGCCTGCCAAGGAGTCCGTGTTCCGGGAAAAATGGGAGACATTCTATGAGCTAGAGCCCAGCATTCCTATGGGCACGATATGATGGACAATGCGCACGTCACCCCCACCCTGCCCCATCCCCAGCGAAGAAAGAGCAAGTGAAGACTGAACTATAGCAATACCCTATTTTTACATCCAAAGGAGCTGCCGTAGACCATGATGAACATTTAGCTCTCAAAATTCTCCTGTTTTTTTTTTTTTTTTTTTTTTTTTTTTTTAACAGGATTTCTGTTTCTGACTTGACAGGCCATCTACCTTGTTAGTTTTGCTTCCTTTTCCAATTTTCCTTTTCACCCTTAAAACGAAACCCTGAAGCAGCCCACAGTAAGGCCAAGAAAACTAATGAAGATAAATACGTGCAAAGGATTGCTGCTACAAACGTCCATCCCTAGTGCTCTTAATTTGTCAATTTGTTTTGCTTGATTGAAAGTCCGCCAAATGAGAACATAATTTTGATGATGATGCCTATATGCAAATACAATTATTCACTCTTTCTTAATACCAATTTGCAAGATGGCTTAATTTTACAAACCCAGAGGGAAATGTAATTATACAGTGAAAACAGTTTGTCTTTTCCAGTGAAATGTCTTAATCACTTTTATTTATATACTACTTTGTAATTGTCAAAGCACTTTCATATATCTCATTTGATTTAATCCTAAGAGCTTCCTACTCGGAGACTAAGTTGGGTTGTGGTTGAGGATGTGATGGAGGCTTGCTCAGGACTTGGGAAAATTTCTACGGATTCCGCCAACTGGTCCTTTCCCTTCAGTTAAGCACTGGGACTACCGGAATCCGCACACATCTCCTCACCTGTCACATGCGCCACTGGTGAAAAACCGCTTTAGCTACAGGGACAAAACAGACTAACCTGCTCCTTGGTCAGCATTTGCATTTTAAGTGCATTCCATTATCTGAGAAGGTCTGCCCTGACCTTCTCAGACTCCCCAGGAACTTGGTGGGACAGGAAACCATCCGTGAGCATGCAATGAGGAGCCTTAGGCACACTGCTTAATATTTAAAGGCTGAAAAATAATTACTTTGGCTATAGTATTAGCAAATTTTTGCTTATATCCCCTGTGATCTAGGAGCAAATTACTTTATTAGGAAATCATTAGAATATAATTTGCTCCTATATGATCCCGACATCAATTTTCATTTCTTGTAATGAAACTACAAGTTCTCATGATGTATTGTTACTGTAAATAGCATGTTGCCAGCTATTGATTAGGAATTGTCATTAACCCTAACACCTACACTTTTCTTAAAAAGGGTCTTCATTTACCAAGTGTATGCCCCAGCTCAGCCCCTTCACCTTACTTCGAGAGTGAAGCACACATCGATTTCTCTGAGGGCAGAGTAAGATGAATCTCATCTGAACTTTCCATAAACATTTCTCTTGGTGTTGTTTGTTTTTATTCTTGAAAGACAGGAAAACCCAGCTGAATGTGTGTGGATCATTACGAGTGAGCTTCTTACTGATACTGGGATATAATCTGAGCAAAGGCAAAGTCGTGGAGTTGCAGAAGGTCAGAATTAGCAGGGAAGCACTGTAGTTCCCCTTACCTGTGGGGGATACATTTCCAAGACTCCCAGTGGATGTCCGAAACCATGGATGGTACCAAATCCTATACACACTGTTTTTTCCTGTCCTTACACACATTCCTATGAAAGGATTTGATGTTCAAATTAGGCTCAGGAAGAGATTAACAAGAACTAATTATAAAATAAAAAATTTATAACAATCTATACTAATAAAAGAGTAATATGTTAATTAGTGCAGATGCCTTCAGGACGACCTTTCAGATGTCCTTCTGGACAAAGCCACAGCAACTGTGAAGGGCCCAGGCTCAGGCCAGCAGCAGCAGCAGCTGCGGGGTAATGGAGTTGGTGCCTTCCCCTGATCCTCCAAGTGACCTCCCACAGAGGGAGACCAGACTGTGGCTTAGGCCAGAGACTTGGCATATATGGTTAGGGGTGATCAGGCCAGCAGGGGGGGTAAGGTAGAGGTGATCGGTTCGGCAGGAGGGCAAGTTAGGGGTGATCAGGCTGGCAGGCAGGCAGAAGGGTTAGGGGCAATCAGGTAGGCAGGCCAGCAGTTAGGAGCCAGCAGTCCCATATTGTGAGGTGGGCCTAAACTGGCAGTCGGACATCCCTTGAGGGGTCCCATATCGGAGAGGGTGCAGGCCCTTCCATTCACGAATCTCATGCACCAGGCCTCTAGTATATTATAATAAAATTATGTGAAAGTTGTCTCTCTCTCAAAATATTTCTTTGCACTGTATTCACCCTTCTTCTTGTGATGACAAAATGCTTATGTGACTGAGATGAAGGAAGGCGAATGACGGAGACATTGTGACAGCATCAGACTGCTGTTGACCTTCCACTGATAGGTCAGAAGGAGGTCATCTACTCCAGGGGATCCTGGATTATGGAGCTGTGATTACGTTGATGGTTGGATGTCAGAATGTCAGGGACAGACCATGTTGATGGCTGGGGAGATTCAGTATTTTCAGACAGTGGTTGACTGTGGATAACTGGAACTGCATGAAGTGAAACCACTCATAATCAGAATTAACTTAAGTAACTGTTAGAAGGAAGGCTGAGAATCAGGACTTTTAAGGGGCAAGAATGCACAGAACCCCACGCTTAAGTGTCCTGTTACAATCCTAGTCTTGTCATCAAAGATATTCCTTAAAAGAGAAATTTGTCTTGTTTTTCCAACTCTACCAAAATTTTTACCTAGCTGTAGATTTTCGATATATTTTGTCCTCAGTAGCTTACAATTCTCAGAACGCCCAGCCCAAGAAAAAAGGGAAGAATTCAGTGATCAGCCCTTAAGATACTTGACAAATAGGAATCTGAATGGGAAAAAAATTATTATTTCTGCAAACATACTTGTTAAGAAAGCATGTGGATGTGATGAGTTCAGACTAAATGGTCTGTCTTCTCCCACACTATGCTTTTAAAGTCATTAATTTGTTCAAGGTTGAAAAATAATTTTGCCCATTCTCCTTCTCTTCATTGGCCTTGCTTCCACGTGGATGGAGTCGGGTAAAAATGGGGCCTGTGCCCTCTTCACAGCAAAGCACGATGAGAGTGGAAAGTAGGCCTGTTAAACATCTGCTCATCTCCATTACTTGGGATTCAGTTGGTGTCTTACTTCAGAAACCCTTGAAATTCAGCAGTTCTTGACAATCTGTAAAAACCCCATTGCCTCTTACAAGAAGCTTTAGATTATATCTTATTATTTCCTTAGAGGCACATGAGTTCATGAAGATTTTTTAAAATATCTATAATAGGAACCTGGCTTTTTATGTCTTCCCATGTGTAACTTGGTCACGGAAATCATTAGATAGCATGCTTTGTGGTTTGTAGACTCTAGATGGAAGAGGGAAATGTGCATATCTATACCCAATTCTCTCTTTCTGCAACGAGGAAAGGCAAGCTAAAAGGCAGTCATTTAGCTCCTGAGAGAGCTGGAAGTAAAATGCAACCTTCTTTGTGATGAGACCATTATCCACTATAGCACGCTGTCTCATAAATGCACCTCCTGAGAAAGAATGTCCAGAAAATGGAAACTGGACCCTCTTCTCTGGACTCTCCTCTTGGGTAATCTTTCTTCCTGCCCATGTCCCCAGCTCTGGGGTCCCCAGCATGGGGGTGCCCTGGCTTTCCTCTGTCAAGGAGCTGGAACAGCACTTCCAACTCCTTTTATGGGTAGCATGAGTTCAGACCAGTATTACTCATAAGCATAGATACAATATTATTAAAGTACAGAATTCTGGTGCACAGAATTTGTGCATGGGGTGGTGGTCCTTCAGCCTGGCTTACCCTCTCTCTAATCCGGGATCCCTCAGGGGATGTCCACCCACAGAGATTGGGCCTAAAGCGACAGTCAGACATGCCTATCACAATCCAGGACTGCTGGCTCCTAACTGCTCTCCTGCCTGCCTGCCTGACCTCCCCTAACTGCTCCCCTGCCAGCCTGATTGACTCTAACTGCCTCTGCCTCAGCCCTGCACCCAGGACCCAGTATTCCCTCCTCCAGGTGGCCACAGGCACCTGGGACCTGGGCTGGCTTCGCTGGGGCTGGACCATGGGCAGGCAGCTTCGCCTGGGCCGCATCCTGGGCTGCAGCTGTAGGTGCTGGTGCCCGGGACCATGGGTCGAGTGGCTTGTCCCAGGCCCAGCTTTGTCAGGAAGGACATCCGGAAGGTTATCAGGAAGACCATCTAGGAAAAAGACCAAACAGAATTTTCTACAACAAATAATAGCGTGATCAAATGTAACATTAAAACCTAGGAAACCAGAACTGAGACATTAAACCTATAAGTCCCGCCCAGGGAATGGTCACTGACCAGGAGTGAGAACCCCAACACTTAGCTGATCACCAGACTGTCCCTGACAGACAGGATGGTTCAGTGAGAGTTGTAGAAAGTGAATAAAGCTCAGATTAGTAACAATGGGCTTAACTATAGAAATGTGCATGGTCACCCACAGTGTGAGGACCTCACGGTGAGGTATCAGTACACACCGACCAGAGACGCTCAAATGCAATAAAAAAGGTGGTAACCGCGACCCTGGCCAGGATGCAGAGCAGCCGGACCCCATGTGCGCTGCCATGGAAATGCAAAGTGATACAGTGACTCTGGAAAGAACTGCAAGTGCTTCTCAAAGCTAGCATATGCTTAGGACGGTTACCGCCGTCTAGCAGATGCACTCTCGGGCATGTAGCCCAGAAAACACGGAAACGTATGTTCACACAAAAACATGTTCTTGGATGTTCATAGCAGCTTTGTTTAGCGTCAACGTGGAAACCACCCAGTGTCTTTCGGGGGTGAATGGTTAAACAGACTGTGGTACATCCACACTGCAGAACACTCCTCGGCAAAGAGAGGCACAGGGTATGGAAATACACAGCTTGGATGAGTCTCAGGAATGGGATGAGCAGGGGTGGGGGGATGGGGAGAGAAGAAGCCAGTTTCAGAAGGTTACTGCTAGATGAGTCTGTTATCTAGTATTCTTGAAATGCCAAAGGTAGAGAGAAAGAACAGGTTAGTAATTGCCAGGGCTAGGAAGGGGGTCAGGGGCGGGGCCTGTGGCTGTAAAAGGAAGAGGGCTCCTTCAGATAGAACTGTTCTAACCGCCGGCAGTGGTGCTGGCCACACAGATATGGACACGTGCTAAGCTTGCATTGAACTACACACACATACACACACACACACACACACACACGCACACTCACACACACACACACACACACACGTAAGTGCACGGGGAAAAGACCATGGGGTTTCAGACAAGAGTGTTCCTAGATATTTTCTGTTAGGAACAGCTGTTACACACTGCCCACAGAGCAGCATCAATGCGAAGAGGTGAGTCCCATTGGAGATCTATGGAACGGTTGACTTGGGGCAGGAAAAGAACCGGCTCAAGATCTCCCTTCTGCTAGGTGTGAAACGACGAGGCCATTTTAAAAAAGCAAAACTGAAAGACATAGAACAGCGTCCCTTCCGACATTCTTATTCCTTCCCTTCCGCTCAGCACGGTCCTGCCTTCTGCCCTGACCCTGAAGCACAGCAGCGGGTGGCCCCCGAGGCCTCTGCTAGACACCCCGCCAAAGCTCCCTCTGACCTGCACGGAGCCTTCTGGCCAAGGCATCTTCTCCAGCTCAGTGACATCTCACGAAGCGTCTCCAAGGTTCTGTGTTTTGTTATTGAATTCCATTTAGCAGGAGATCTATTCTAACACATATAAACCCTTAAAAGAAAACCAGACATAAAATAGTATAGTACTAATGAAGGTTGCATTCAATGTGGAAGTATACATGAGTGTTACAAAACAAAGATGTGGTGTTCGTTTTATTTCCAGGCGTTAAGAAATACTGTGTCATTCAAGAATGTGTGACAGTCTAGTTTGAGAAAAACATATATAACAAATGAAAGGGTGGCTACTCAAGAGAGATTCATTTCTGAAAAGGTCAGCTATAAAAGAGAGAGAGAAAAGATTTCTTACTCCCAGGATCACCAACATAACACCATTTCCTTGTCAGGATGCCCATGTGTGAAGTTTATGGAGCTCACCATGGGATGGAACAAATGCAGTTAGAAGACAATAAAGTTAGGAAAGAATCAGTAACAATGTTAGCGGCAATAATAACACAGAAAATTGAATTTTTTTTGCCCTTCTCCAAATACATATTTTACTTTGTGTTTTAGGTCAGGCACTTTAGGAGAGAAGGTAAAATGGCTTTAAAAAAGTGCTTCATGAATATGTATAACAGAGGTGTTTAAAATATAATCTTCCAGAAAATGAATGGCCTCCCATTCCTATGAAATTTGCAGGAAAGTTTTTGATGAATGTTTCTCATTCTGCAGGCCTAATTGCCCTCCGCGTCTATCCACTTTTAAGAACAGAATATAATGAAATCTATTCCTTTTCATTTAAAAGGGCCCCTTTATTTTTGCAGATCACTATTGTAAATTACTTGGGCATCAATGGAGGAAAGAGCTGGAACCCATTCTTATTTTAATGTAAGGGATACAGATTTGCAGAGGAGAGGAAAGGGTAATGGATTCGTAGGAAGGGTCTGAGCCTTGCTCTGAGCACGTAGCAGATCTTGTTCTCCAAGGAAGGTGTGTTTTGTAACACACAAGACCATAAGTCATGTGTAGATGTGTCTTCAGGTTATCACATTTGAGTTTGGAGGGCGTGTTGAACGGACATTTCATTCAAGTTTATCTCTATGTGCTCATCATTGGACCTTTGGGGATAAATTCATAACCTTTGAAAGTGTATTACTGTTTCCAGGAAAACAGGTCTCTGTCAGGTTGGACTTGCTCCATCCTGGGAGCAACCTCTTCGGATCCCGGGAGCCCACTAGGGCCCTCCTTGTTCTTCACTGATGGCTCGGGTTCATTGGAGAGAATGAATGACATTCTGTCCTGACAGGTTTCTCCCAGGAACTTGAGCGTCCCCTAAACTGTAAGGCAAACAAGAAACAGGGAGGTGGGGCTATTTGTTTAACGGGATAGACTCTCTATCCTTTACCCCCAGTTTGAATTAAATATTTTATTTTTAAAATATATTTTATTGATTTTTTTAATAGAATGAAAGGGAGAGGGATAGAGAGCTAGAAACATCGATGAGAGAGAAACATCCATCAGCCGCTTCCTGCATGCCCCCTACTAGAGATGTGCCCTAGACCAAGGTACATGCCCTTGACTGGAATCAAACCTGGGACCCTTCAGTCCATGGGCTGACTTTCTATCCACTGAGCCAAGCCAGTCAGGATTGAATTAAATATTAAAGAAATGTTTTAGAGCAGAGAAACTCATGGATGTTAGGGCACTGCTGCTGTTCATTATGGACTGATATCTCTTGTTGTCACTACTCTGTTTCCCTGAAAATAAGACAGTGTCTTATATTAATTTTATATTATATTAATTTTTTCTCCCAAAGTTGCGCTAGGTCTTATTTTCAGGGGACGTCTTATCTTTCCATGTGCTAGGTCTTATTTTCGAAGGATGTTTTATTTTCGGGGAAACAGGGTAGTTGTGAAACTGCTATTAGTCACAAGTACATGTAAGCTTAGCAAAGTAGAGCAAAAGAAAACTATGCCTGTGTATAGTGGATTTGTCAGAAAAATCTAAATCATTCACGGCAAATCAAAGGAGGGGGGAAAGCATACAAAGTATTCGTCTGACTCCTGAGAATTTTGGATGATAAAATCTGTGTGGATCAGGGCTCCAAAAAAACACACAAAAGGTGCAATTTATTGGCATCAGGACAATTATGAAGCTCGATGGTGTCCAGGTGTAAACGTAAGATGGGGAAGTCCCTGAATCTAATTGCACTGCGTTAGCCTCATTGATGCCCACTGTGGGTAGAAAAGGGGCCACGGCTGGCTCAGGGAGGCTGCGTGGCAGCCTTACAAACTCAGACCTGACGTAACCAGGTAGGATGGTCTGGAATGAAGACTTCCTCCCTGACAGGGAGCCATGCTGGGCAGTCATGTCCTAGGCCAGTATCTCTCTCCTAATTCCATTCTCTTTCTGCCCTGTGGTAGGATTCATCCCAGTGAGAACAGAAGGCGGCCCCTGGGTTTCCAATGTCCCATCGTTGTCCATCCCAAAACACAAGCTTGTCTTTTTTGAGGCCAAACAAAGGCCAGTGTCTAAAGTTTCTGTTTGAGATTAAATCTTTGGAACCTAAGGTCTGTCGTGGGCCTCCAAGGCTCGTACCTTCACCTTAACTGAGCCTGTTACCGGGTTGCATCTCTGATAAGAGACCTCTGGAAGGTCAAAGCCCCCCTTCTCCCAGCCTCTCAGGACACAACTCCCAGAGCAGCCCACCTTGTCTCCCCACTCCCCCGCCAGCTGCCTCTCTGTGCTGTACCTCACCACTTACCCAGAACCTACTTGTGTATTAGTAAGATTTCATGGGACCTCCTTAGGTCTCCTCCTCTGACTGTAACGTGTAAAATAAGGTGCAAACCTGCCATTTTCTGCAACATTCTCTCAGAACTGTTGAAATTTTGCTTCCTGACAATTGTTTTACTCAAATGAACTCAGACACATTCTTACAGGTTTGGAGTTTTCTTACATCAGCACCATTGGACTACATTTTCTTTCCCACAAACGGTGTTTCTAAGATGCTACCCCTGTGACCATTTGCCTCCACCAATCGTGTGCCCTCGGCAAGGCCACCCTCCGCCTGGGCACTGCCCAGCTCAGGGGCAGGGTGCTGGTGCCCTGTGATTTGTGTAGCATTTTAACCCGCTCCCTGCTGTGGTCCACAGAGGCGCAGTTTGTTGATTCACACAATTGAATAATGACACCAACCAGCTGCTTTTCTAGAGAACAGAGCCCATAACCGAATTTCTTAAATTCACATTCTCAATTATTTGCCACAGAGACATGGAGATTCACTTCATTGCTCTATTACCCCTGCCATGCCTATGCTACCCTCCAACCTGCTTAGCAAAAGAGGAATTCCCTTGATACATTTAAACTCCCAGGGCCCCGGGCAGTGCCCACGTATAGCATTTATTTTTATAACAACTTTAAAAACAGCTAGACTGTGGGGAAACAGGCTCTGAGATGCGCTGTGACAGACGGACAGAGAACCTCACTGCATGACAGACGGTCCCTCTGCTGCCCTCCGTGAATGGCTGCTGATGACAATCGCTTCTGTAGCCTGCCTGCAGCAAAAGGATCATTTCTTTTGTTTTAAATCTCAGGAGGAGCTCATTTGTTCAGAGGATGAAGGGGCCAAATTAGACGGAGCCACTGGGGCACAATAAGGTCACGGCAATCGCAAGCCCATGTTCTTTCATTTTTAAGACGCTATCACCTTTAAATATGCTGATCCTCTCACAGTTAGCTCCCTCGGCCTTTTGTCCTTATTGAATTAACTGCCTTTCCTGTTATGGAGGGGACCTCAATTTAAATCTTTCCCGCTTAATTCCTTTAATTGGCATATTGTCTGGTCTCATGTTCTCCTCTTGGGTCTTGAACTTATGCTCCCCTCAGTCCTTAACCTCCTTAGCTGTATTTCGCAGCTTTGAATGACAATGCTCTGCATCTGTAGACAAAGCATGCACGTCCTTATCTTTCACTTCCAGGCGGATGTTCAACAATGAGCCCACAATCCCGCAGCCTATCAGCCCATTAAGTAAACCCGAGGGCAGGGCGGCTTCATGTGGAAGCCATCACACTGACATCCGGGGTACTGGTTCGCTGATCTGAGCATAATTTAAGAGCTCACAATTCCAAACTGTGCTAACTGAATCAAAAGCAGATGCCATTTGTCTTTTCCGGTCCTCCTGCTTAGGAACGAGACAGGTGAGGTCACACCACCTTGGATCTGTATCTCACATTCTCTATTTATTAGCTAGGTGATCCTGGGCAGCTCGTTCTCTAAACCTCAATATTCTCCTCTATAAAATGGGAGTGAAAAGTAGAAGTTCACTACAAAACAGTTTAGTGATGAGGACTTAATGCAATAATCCTTGTAGAACACACAATATAATATCTGGCACAGGGTCAGTGATCATTGCTGGCTATCGTTATCATCATTGCTATTAAAGTACCCTTGCACCTGTGGGTGGTGTATTTATATCCTAGCTGCAAAACACACTTCAATCCCACCTTAGCTGGGAACTCAGCATTAGCTGGAGAATGTCATCTTGAGAGATCGGCTTTGCACAACCTTTTGTCACTGTGTGTGAACACACTAACCCTGACCAGCTCGGAGGCCTGCATGGTGGGCCTCACAAACTCATAAATGGAAAGTAACCGCATAGGATGATCTGAACACAATAACTTCCAACTAAAAGGGAGTCCTGGCGGCAGTAACATTCTGGGCCTCTAGCTTCCCTGAGAGCCAGTCTGCTGTCTCTTTGTGTCAGAGGTCAGATGCCCTTGGGACGTTGGGGTTTCTTCAGACTCCTCAGGGGACCACCTCACCGGACCAGGAGACCTCAGAAACCCTGGTTGTTATCTTGTTCCCACATGCCATCGCTGTGTGCTGTCAATGCCAACTCTCCTGCACACATCGATACAAAGGAAGCACACATCTTTCCATCTTAGTCTTTATTCAGTCTCAGAGACTTCCCCCACTCTGCTTTCTCCTGCCTCTCAGATCTATCACCAATGAATTTCATACAGCCCCTCTGGCTAGCACGTCTTCTCCTTTGATTCTAATGTGTAAAGGAAGCTGTAAAGCTGCATTCTCCAGACCATTTTCTCCGTCCTCTGAGACGTTGCTTTCCAGCAATTGCCATCCGTTTGGCTCGAATGAACTCATAAAAATTCTCTGCAGGTTCAGATGTTTCTTACGTCGGCATCACTCACATAGAGAGACCACATCATACCTCTTTACAGACTCAGGCTCAGAACAATGCCTTCTGCCCCAAGAAAAGGTGGTATCATCATTTATTATCAACAATAAATATATGAGAAATCAGATTTTATTTTCAACTTATTTTTAGGAAAGGCCAAACCTAAAAGCAGACAGTGGGTTATTGCAAAATTGTGGAGCTAATTAGAGGGGGAAGCTAGAAAAAGAAAAGGAGAGATGAATCTATATTTGAGCCAGTCTTGATTACCTACAGAAAATAAAAATAAAAATTAAGTGATAAACACAGATCATAATGCCCATCCACACCAAGTTCCACTTAATATTTAAATGACCCCATCGCATTCAATTATGAAATACTTTAAAAATGAATTTGGAACATAATTTTCTAGAAAATAATCCATGAGAGAAATTGATATCCAGCCCATTGATAATTGTCAGATGCTTCAGTGATAACATATTCAAACAGGATGCTGAGCTGTGTTTCATCACTGGGACTATGAGGATGATTGCAATGGACAGCGCCCTTAAGGATTTTATGTCAGAGAGGTCAGAATCCTCGAGAACTCCAAGCTCATTCAGTTTTCTGGGGAATCTCTGGTGATGACAGAGGACAAAACTGGATTGACAGTGCTGTTCAAGAATCCAAGCATTCACCAGATTTAAACTGTAGGGGTTAACCCAAGTTCAGTCTATCAGAGGTTCATTCTTATTGTACCTTTGTTTCTTCTCATTAACACATGTCTTGCTTATAAAAACATCAACATCTGAAACTGAACTCAAAGATTTCATGGCATCTACAGGAAATAACACATTTGTGATATTACAACTACTTGAATGTACTGGATTCTGGCCCTTGAAATCATATTAGAGAGTTATCTTCTTGCAACTTTATCTGGAAGGAAAAATAACCATCATATAAATATAGTGACTCTAGGAAGAATAAAATATGGTAATTGTGCCTTAGGCCAATCATTTCACAAACTCAAGAGCCTAAGCTAAGGAAATGAACAAGTTGGACACAATCCTCAGGTATAGGTAAGTCACCTTGATTTTATCCCAGGGCTCTTCCCAAAGGCAGGGGCCATCTGGTTTTATCTATATAGTAAAAATCCAGTGGTCATAACGTGGTAACAACCAAAGGCACATCACCAGAAGGTGCCTTTACACTGCATCCCTAATGCCAGGTCTGGGTCTTCATACGCTGAGCCCCTCGCATGGATAGTAAATATAGGCACAAAAGTCTACTGTGAGTTAGAATAAACACACACACATTTTACTTACAGGCCTCAGAGATGCCAGACCAGGATTGTTACCTATGAAATGGGAGAAAATGAAGTAAGTAAAGCATCATAACAGTTAGGATTTTGTTTAGTTCTGTGAAACAGAAGCGCAAGTAGTGCATCTTCACTGAATAGACGTTGGTTGGTGCCCTCACCCAGAAGCAGGAAGCCCGTGTTTCACAGGAGGACTCTACAAAGCCCCAGGGAATCAAAGCCCCTCCCATCCTGCTGCACCAGCTTCCGTCCTCATGGCTGCAAGCTGTCTGCTCCACCTCCAGGCACCTGTCCCTCCAGATACCAGAGGAGGAAGACAAAGTCAAAGGGCAGAGGCAAAGAGATATGTCATTTGAGTCTTTCCCTCAACAAGTTCTCCCACAGACCACTCGGTGACTTTCACTGACAGGCTGTGTGGCTCCCTGGCCTGGGGTGTTGGGAAGCTGAGTTTTCCCATGAGGCGGAGCCCGTCTAGAACATATTTCATGTCGGTGAGGAAAGGGAAGGAGAGAAACTATTCTAGAGAGGCAATGAACAGTATCTATCAAAAATTATTTTTTAATCAACACTTTTTCTTTTTTAAAAATATATATTTTATTGATTTTTTTACAGAGAGGAAGAGAGAGGAATAGAGAGTTAGAAAATCGATGAGAGAGAATCATCGATCAGCTGCCTCCTGCACACTCCCTACTGGGGATGTGCCCGCAACCAAGGTACATGCCCTTGACCGGAATCGAACCCGGGACCTTTCAGTCCGCAGGCTGACGCTCTATCCACTGAGCCAAACCGGTTCCGGCTATCAACATTTTTTTCAATAAGTATTTTAAAATTATTTCATAAGCCATATAATTTTGTAATATATTCAGAGATTCAAATGGAAATAAGCTTGAATGTCCTAACTTATCTAGGCCATGGGGGTTATTTTGCTTTTTAATGTCCAACTAAAACCTTCAGATCTCATAATAACTTTAGGAACTCTAAATTATTTACAGGGAATTTGTTTTCCATTATTATTTTTGAGAATCCAAAAAGATCACTTACCTTTTTCACAAATTATTTTTGGTTTGTCTCCTGCCATAGACTCCTTTTCTCTTTTTGTCACTTCTAGGTAGTTCATAGTGGCTTTTTCAGACATGCAGGCATTGATTCTCCAAAGCACAGCTAATGCAAGCTTATAATTTTATCTTTGTTTTTTATTTTGTTTTTAAATTGATTTTTGAATTAGCATAAGAGACTTAAACTCAGAAATGGAGAGCTTATGTGAGATAGCAAACATCACTTCTGGAACCTAGCAGTGTTCACTCACTAGCTACCTTTCTTCCAACTCCATTGCAGAGGTTAGCTCACTTCTTACCATGAAAGCTTTGTGCTCATAATCTCTTCTCCTTAAGTCTAGAAAACCCTTTACCTTTTCTAACCTACTTGAGTAGATAGATTCAGGACCTTGCTTCTACACCTCCTGGGTGTTGACAAGACTTCATTGTCCCCAGGGCTTAAGGATTAAACAAGGGAGAGGGAGTTGGATGGGTCAGTTTGAGTCAAAAGAGAAAAGTCTAAATAAAAGGCCAGACTAAAGAAAATATGGTCTCTGGGTGCTTCCAATTTTCTTGCTAATTGTCTCTATCTCTTCTCTCCCTCAGAAAGTCAGCTACATGTAGGCACATGTTAAGGTTAAAGCATCAATAATTATAAGAATCTAGGCAGGGATGCCCTGATACAAGAAAACTATGAAGTACATTTTCAAGCCGATTTTCTGAAACTTAGTCTTAATATCAACATTTAGATCACTTCCCTCATCCATGGCTTTCCCTGGAGTAATTTGCGAGGGGTGTGTATGTATGTGTGGGGTGTAGCAAATGAATATTTTTACCTTGAAATTTATGAATAGAACTAAGTAGGACCTTCCTAGAATAAATTGAGGGCTTGCCTTAAGAATCAATTCCAGCTTAGCTCTGTAATTTAGAAATTCCTTAACACCTCTCAAATATCAATTTTCCAGCTGCCACAATTTTAAGATTATTTTAAGGCTCTAACATGAATAGAAAAACAGCATTAGCTTCTGTAAAAATGCAACTTTTTCACCTGTTCAGGAGTCTGCAGTGCTATTATCGATAATATCCAATGTCAAAGAATCTTGGCACTGCATTGACCACAGACACCTTCTAGTTGGGTCATTTATTCCATTTGCAACAATTAAACCCGGAGAGAGTACCTAAGATAACCTGATGAATCAATGATCAAACCAGAAATGTAGGCCCTGGACTTTTAAGCCATTGTTCATTGACAGTAATACCTAAGGTGATGTGAGCTCTCACTCTGGCTTCTAGAATGTCCAAAGGCTGTACTAGAGGAAGAATCTAGAAAGGTCATATCTATGATAAAGCTCCTTCTGACCCCAGCACTCCTCAAAAGTAAAAAAAAAAAAAAAAAAGTCAGTAATCATGGGACTTAGAGTTAGAATTGGGATCCCCATTGATTGGTTGGTGCTAGGGTGAGGGGTACTTTATCATTTCGTCTTGTCTTGATGTTGTTCTGTCCAATTTCGTAAGGATTTGTGCTGTGGGTCCATGATGCTTTCCTGGGTCCAGAGCTAAAACACAACTGAAGCCAAGATGTTGTGTTTAGTTGGGTTGAAAACGCCATCTCAAGAGTAGATAGATTCAGGACCTTGCTTCTACACCTCCTGGGTGTTGACAAGACTTCATTGTCCCCAGGGCTTAAGGATTAAACAAGGGAGAGGGAGTTGGATGGGTCAGTTTGAATCAAAAGAGAAAAGTCTAAATAAAAGGCCAGACTAAAGAAAATATGGTCTCTGGGTGCTTCCAATTTTCTTGCTAATTGTCTCTATCTCTTCTCTCCCTCAGAAAGTCAGCTACATGTAGGCAGATGTTTTTGTCTCCTCTGTTCACTGCAGAGTAAGCAGTACTGCGTGTATAGTGCTTCATAAATGTTTGAACAGATAAGAAAATGGATGAAGGGATTGCAGTGATTACTAATGCAGTGATTAGTCCAATTAGTAATTAGACAATCTTCCCTTGAGTACCCTTGGCTGGTGAACACAACCTGGAGTTTAAACGGTGGCTTTTTCCAGGAGGGAGATGTTATCAGTCATCGGATGCTCAGGAGGCTGAATTCAGTTCTGCGATGTACTACATCCATGAAAATATGTACTTTTAAATGCTGGTGTAGAAAACCATCTGAAAATGCATGGCTTTTCTCAGATAGTGGGTGCTCCTGAGGCGGTTTTGTGATGACAAAATCTCCAATAGCAATTATGCATTTGGTTAGAAAACTTGTCTGAACATAACCTTGCAGAAAAAGATTTTAGACCATCTAATAAATAATGTACCTGAATTTAAACTTCCTCTCTACCAAAAGAAGCTCCCCAAAAAAACCCGCATTAAAGTGAAAGGTGTCTAAACATAAATCCAGTGCCGAAGTGCACCGGCTGCAGGGTTATGATCAGCAGTAAAAGCTGTCCTTCGGCTTGTGAATTTCCCACAAACGGGAAGGTTCCCGGAGGTCTCCTCACACAGGACCTTAATGACTCACAAAAAGGCTACATCCGAGTCCGTGTCAAAGAACAGCTAATTAATAAGTGCCTGGGAAGGAAAGACCCACAGGAGCGTAAATCAATGACATTACGGAGTACAGTGAGATCTGCCGTTGAGGATTTGCATAATCAGTCATGATAGTTCCCTGTTGCCTCTCAGGCCAATAGTGTGCAGTTTTAAGACATGCTAATACATATTTACTCATTAAGCCACATGCTTTGTCAGAGACTGAGCGGGTCTCTGGTCGAATTAATTTCTATTTAGATTATAATAGCAGATAACTGCTTCACAGACTGGAAGTAAAATACATAAATCCAAAGGCGTAGATGAAAGATAGATCATTTAGAAACATCCTTGTGTTTCTGATTTGTGTTCTATAGACAGCTTATGAGCTCAGAAAACATCACCATAATTAGAGACTCCATGGAGACGGGTCTTAGATCTGTGTTTGCCTTGGATTGCGTAAAACGACTGTGAAGAGTCTCTCTGGCGAGGCTGGGGGAGGCAGAGGGTGGGAAGTGGGGTAGGAGGGATTGATTCGTTACTTTTTATCTGGTCACAAACACACAGCGGTCTCAAAGCAAAAGGCCAATAGAGATGAGAACAAATGATTCTAGGTCCTCACTACTCCCCATGACCCTTAGGAGTGAAACACCGCCCAACGATCATTACTCTGACACTTTCAAGGGATGAGTCTAATGTTTTTGTTTCTACGGTATCACAATCTATCACAAAAATTAGTGCAAAATGAGGCTGGCCACGTTGATGGGGCCAAGCACATGGACCCGTGTGACTGTGGGAATGGAACACTCCCTAAACCATGTGCTGGCCAGTGGGACTTCAGGAATAATGTTCCTGATGTTGGTTAAGTGTGAACAGTGTCTTTGGGCATTGCCAGAGTCACCTGTACGTGGAAGCTACACACTCGCGATCTCACTGCTGGTGATAGAAGCAAACGTTTTTCCTTCCAAATGACAGGAGGAGGTTTATTTGGAAAGATACCTTCCTTCCGAGGAGGTGGAAGTCAGCTCGAGGACATGCCCCGGAAGCAAAAGCAGGGCCCTTGGCGCTTAGGAGAGAGAAGGTTACAGGCCAGGCACCTGGAGGGAGGGAGGAGGGGGCTGGAAGGTGAGGGCCTGCTCCTGAGGAGGAGAGAAAGCCTGACATCCCCGCCCCCTTCCTTTTAAGATGCACATACAGTGGGGAGCTTTCTCTCAGAAGCTGGTGAGAAGGCTTCAGGTTCCCAAAGGGCTCTGTCTATGGGGTGCATGGCCCTCCCCCTCCCGCTTTAGTGAGGCCACGCCCCCCGGGGGAGGCAACGCTATGGCAGCATCTGGGGCACCACCACTTCACTCAGGGAGTCCTGTCAACCCCTCATTTGCATGGACACTGACTTCTCTCCAGAAAGAGGAAAGACGTTCAAGGAGTTATAAATCTAGCTTTTCCTTGCCAGCACCATGCTGAGGTGTAAGGCTCTGTGAACAGATTACATGGGGATGGCTTTGGACAGTCCGTTCGTGTGTGCAGTCAGCATCCCTCAATGGCCCTGCTCAAGTTCTGACTTAATAGTTATCTGCTATTTATAATTTAAATAGAAATTAACACAACCCGAGACCCGCTTGGTCTGTGAGAAAGCACAGTGGCTTAATGAGTAAATATGTATTAGCATGTCTTAAGTCAGAATTGGATAACTCAAAGGTGGGACAAAGGACACAGGGGAAACTATAATGGAAATGAACCAAAGGTCAGAGAAAGCTGACACATAAAAACATCTCAGCTGACCGTGATTGGAAAGATGGCATAATGTGTTTATATGTTGTCTGAGAACTTCAAAATCTGGCCCAGAGAAGAATTTGGGGGGACGTGAAAAAGTGGGTTAAAATCTGTAATAATTTTGACTTCAGGAGGAAAATGTGTGTGGAATCAAGCACGTTAGATCATTTAAATTAGTAAGTTGGGTAAACGTGAGTGCTGTGGCCCAGGTGACATGGTTTCGTTCTATGTTAATTAGCCATTTTAAGTCACAGTGGGACACACGTTTCTTAAGAGAGAACCAGAGAGGGGAGGAGCGGTGTAGATGTTAGCTACTCCCCACTGAACTTTTTCCATGGGCAATGAATTTGCCACTAAAAATGTAACCTCACGTGAAATCAGCTGGCGATGGTTCTGGGGGGTCCTACACAGAGGCCAGCCTTCACGTTAGACAAGTCCTCTTTGTCCTTGGACTTTGGGGTCATTTCACTTCTGTCACTTCAGGATGAAGAGAAAGGAAGGAGATGCAGAAGTATCTAGATATTAAAGTTAGTGGATAAAGATTTGTAAGTATAATAAGTATGCTCGATAAAATAGAGAAAAGGATGGAAAAGGAGATGAAAAGAAAATGTCATCAAATAATTGGAATCTAAAAATAATCAAGTAGAAGTTCCAGGCCTAAAAAACAATATCTGAAATTAATTACATGAGTTAACATCAGCAGGCAGAGCTAAAGATAAGATCTGTGAACTGGAAAATGATGTCAAAACATGCACTTGGCATGGTTCTGCAGATCCTAATTAGTGCAATAAGGCAAAAAATTACAACAAAAGGCATACATTTGAAAAAGGAGACGATGCTTATAAACTGCAAATAACATGATGATGCAAAAATAATTTATAAGCAACTATTAGAGTTAGTTGATTTAATATTGTATTTCTATATATCGGCCACAAAGCAATAAAAAATTAAATTTTAACATTTTTATGTAGCACTAGAAACATCAAATATTTAGAAAGAACCAAGTAAACGGAGGGATGTATTACATTCATGGGTAATATTAATTATTATAAAGATACATTGCAGGTTGATTTATGGATTCAACAAATCCCAATTAATCTCCCAGCAGTTTTGTGGGGTGTGTGTGTATGTGAGTGTGTGTGTGTGTGTGTGTGTGTGTGTGCAAATTGAGTAGCCTGATTCTAAAATATATGTGGAAATGCAGAGGGCATAAGAATAGTCCAAGCAATATTGAGGAGAATAATCAGATATCAGATTGTCTATACAACTGTAGAAATTAAAATAGTGTGGTATGGGCGCAAGGACAGACAAATAGATCAGTAGACTAGAAACAGAGTAGAAAGCCCATGTGTATATAGCTCCCTGATTTATTACAATAGTTACATTGCATTTCAGTCGGGAAATGATAGCCTTTTTGTTCTAAATGGTGCTGAGTCAGTTCGATGTCCATAGTTTTAAAAGAATTAATCTCTCCACTGTACAGCACAGTGAAAAAATCCATTTCAGATTGATTGAAGGTCTAAATGTACAAATAATAGGGCTTCTTAAAAATAACATAAAAAGCGCCTGTAACCTTTGGCTCTGAGGCGATCTGAAAAGACTGATGTTATTGGCAGAATCTGGAGAGAGAGGCCCAAAGGGTGGGCCATCTGGGCGGACACACTGCATGGCTTGCCTGGCAAACGCCATCTGAGGCAGGCTCGGTGAGTCCTTCTAAGTGTAGGCGGGTCCAAGAGGCAGGGAGGGCATCCGGGGCCCAGATGTAAGGGGGCCTGGGATAGAGGAATGGTGAATTCACCATAAATCCAGGAGCAAGCCCAGGCCCACCTGGAGGTTCAACATGGAAGATGCAGACCTGCCCACACCTCCCACCCCAACTGGGCCCAAGTCCAGGCGACTTGGTGACATCTCCATAGGGACTCCCTCTGAGGACGCATGTCTGGTGTTTACCTGGGAATCCTCTTGCCTTGCTGTCAGTTCACAGAGCTGCACTCCTTCATCGCCTCTTCCTCCGTTTTTAGTCAGTATCGTCCCATACCTTTCTCTCCTTCTGACCTCCTGCCTTCCGCAGATAAGACCCTCTGTGATCTTACCATTTGCAATAGCATGGATGGAACTGGAAAGCATCATGCTGAGTGAAATAAGCCAGTCAGAGAAAGATAAATATCACGCGATCTCACTCATTTATGGAATATAATGAACAAAATAAACTGATGATCAAAAACAGATCCAGAGACAGAGAAACATCAATCAGACCATCAAACCTCAGAGGGAAAGTAGGGCAGGGTGAAGGTAAGGGGGAAGAGATCAACCAAAGGACTTGTATACATGCATGTAGGCCTAACCAATAGACACAAACAATAGGGAGGTAAGGGCATGAGTGGGGGGAATCAATGGATAATGGGAGATAAGAACACTTAAGTAATAACTTAATAAAGAAATTTAAAAAAAGAAACATAAAAACACACAACCTTCTGTGATCCCATGAGGCCCGCCACATAACCCAAAATAATTTTCTCAAGATCTTTAGCCTAATCACCCCTTTAAGGTGTCTTTTGTCCAATAAAGGAACAGTCACCGTGTCTGGGAGGTTAGGAGAAGCCCATCTGTGAAGTGGGGCGCAGACACCAGTTTTCAACCCAGCAGCGCCAGGCGGTTCTCTATTGCACACTTGATAGGGCAACCGAGCGTTCAGGGCATCGTCCTGATGCTGAACTGTGTGTAAGCATCCTAGGAGTGGCATATTTTCAACCAAGTAAATTATAAACAGCAATTATTAGATAACAAGTACTTTCTTCAGAAAAGCTGCGAATACACGAAAGCAACAGCGAAGCACTGAGCTCCAGTTCCTTGAGAATCGCAGGGTGAGTGTTCTCCAGGGACACGCGGCTCCTCGCCTCGCTGGGGAAGCAGAAGGAGCCCTGGCCCCGGAGGACAAAGAGGAATAAAAATAGGAATGGGTTTGGGTTCACTGTGTTCCAAGCTTTCCACAAGGCGGGAAGGTGCTGTCGTGTTTGAGCCAATGCCACTGGGATGTGGGTGCCAGGCAAACACAGCACTGCCATCGGAACACCCAAACCGCTGTTCAAATTAATCTGCGCGAACTTGATCAATTCCACTGATGTAGAAAATTAGCACCTTGCATGTTTCCCAGATTTTGATTTCATTTGGGCGTCTGGTCATGAATTATAACCACCCTTCTTGGACTCGAGCTATTTCACTCGAAATCCATTATTTCTCAGGGAATTATGAGCCTTGTTAGGGAAACGCCAGCTATTTCCATTTTGAGCATCTGCACGGCGGCTCTTATTAACAGGAGCTCATTTGCCGCCGGGGGCAGAATTAGATTGTGTCTTTGGGGCAGTGTATGTGTGTGTGTGTGTGTGTGTGTGTGTGTGTGTGTGTGTGTGAGGGGGGGGGGCAGAGGAGGGGTAGGTGGTGGTGACTTGAGCTTTCGTGAAACAAACAAGCTCCCAGGGCGGCTTCCCCAGACACAGCTGTGGGGTCTGTCTCTGCTGCAGAGCGAAGGGACCTGGGCAGAAAGGCCTGGGGCCACGGGTGAGTGGTGCAGGCTGGGACAGGCTTACACCCTGCAGACAACACAGGCAGCTGTGGCAACCTCCTCCCATAGTGAGACACCCGTGTCCCAGAGGCAGGCCCCGATGCTCAGCACTGAGCTCTAGAAGCTTCCGGGGCTAGTCTTGTTTTCAGGATGTGCTTTGCATCACTGCCTCCCGGGTCAGACCCTACATATAGCCCGAGGTGCCAACACTTGGTGAAGGCTCCCTTCTGCTCCGTCCCTCCCTCCTTTCCTTTCCCATTTCCTTTCCTCCCTCCCCCCTTCCTCTCCTCCAGCCTTAGCCCACTGCTTCCTGGGAAGTGGGGGGATTAACAGTCTCCCCAGGCCTGGCCCACACCCCGCACGCTGCATGGGTTGGAGGGCTCCCCAGACCAAGCGGTGTGAAGAGCCCAGTGCCCGGCTCAGTGATCTCTGCTCCCTGCTGGGCGCTTCTGCTCAGGCCTCTTCCCGGACTCGGCCCGGCTCCCGGCAGGCCCATCGCCGGGAGAGCGCAGCGTCATTGCAGCCCAGGTTCACGTAGGAGGAGCGAGAGCTACTGCGGGTGTGACCTGGAGAACAGTCATTACACACACGCCAATTTGGAGTGGGAAAAATCACTGTCTCTCTCGGCTCTTGGAATGAACACTGAGGCAACTATGCACATTTTCAGGCCAGTGGACCCCTCGCTTTGGCTTTTAGATACGGAGTTGGTTTCATCCAGTGAGCACAGCATTTCATGATCTGAATTACCCACAACCCCACGTTATTTTATGTTTCCTCATCACATTATGTGTTTAAGCTCAATAACCAGGTTGGTTTTTAAACTCTCTTTTCTCTGATTTGAGCCATTTACTTAGAGCAGCATACAGGACATCCAGATTTCTGAGTTCTACTATCACTAAGTCAACTTAAATCTAGGCACAGCCACGCATTAAATCTGTGATTTCAGGAAAGTCACTTAAGCTACCTAAGCTTAACAATGCTTATAGCAAAACAGGATAATAAGAGTGTGTGTCCCTATGGTTGCTTTGGAGATTATTAAATCCATACCAAGACTTTAGTAATTTCTGGCACATAAGAGCACCCACTAAATATGAGCCATACTTACAATTCTCAGATTTTAGGATTCTGGTATAAATTCAAACCTCTTACCCACAGAAAACAGAAGCTTCCCAAATCTACTCATGGGTTGCTAACTTCCAACAATGGAACAGCCAGAGGTTTACCCCCAATGAAGTCTTCCCTGAACACTACCACCCACTCAGGATCCAAGATATTACATATGATCCAAGGCACTTCCTCTTCTGTTCAATGAATTTGGGAACCTCTATCTTATTCTTCCTGAAAAATACTGGTGTGGGAATTAGATTAAAAACAGCTAAGACCTCAGAGAATCCCTATTTAATGAGAATGGAGTAGAAGGCTCTCAGGAATGGGCCACGCATGTTTGGCTGCTCTTAGTACTAGTACACACTCTGCTATACATTGGGTTGACAAAGCTTTTGTAGACTGGACCCTCTGAGAATGTTATTTCTTTGGAAAAGTGTATTGGGGGTTCCAGTGATAAACACACAAGCCAACCTTTTGGGGTAGACTAATGTAGATCTAATTCTTGATGGGACTAATAGTTAGGTTAATACAAATAAGTAATATTTACTGAACTATAGTTATGTTCCAGTACTATCCTAACACCTTATGCATATGTTATGTTATAAGAACCTCAGGAATTAGGTATTATTATTCTAAGTGTACTACTGGATGAAGAAATGGACTATAAGAATGATAAACAGACATCTATAAGCAATTCGGCCACTCTTTGGGATTTAATAATTATAGATTTTTGGAAAGCCCACCATACATCTAAGCACACTGGAGAAGCTTCCCAAGAGAAAGTGCTAGTAAAAGGCTTCACAAATAAATGTCTGATCCACCGGGATCAAATATAAACCCATCTAACAGCTGAGAAAATGAAATGTGGTCTACAAAGCAATAACTAATATCAGGCTATTCAAAAAGGAGAAATAATTAATAACTCACGTTATATGATTAGGAACTCTCAAAGTCATCTAATTTTGTCAATTTGGTGCATCCTGAGAGAACTAATGAAACTAAGAAATTGTATCTTTCATCTCCCGGTGAATCACTTACCTTCAGCTGAATAAATTCACTAATAATGTCAAAATCCGTTCACAGTACGAGAGACTCGCTGCTCCAAGAGCTGGGTTCTCATCTATTTCTGATTGCAGGGTTGCTCTAATGAAAACGTTATAAGGGATGCGTCTGGCTGCGAGGAAGTTCTCCAGGCAGATTATATTAAACTTCACAGCGGGCACAGCTCTGCTTCCGCATTTGATGGATTTATAGCCTCACATTCACCGTGAAAGAGTGGTTATTTACTCTGCTTTATCTTGTGACTTTAATTTGAAGGTTTCTCTATCTGTGCTGATACTGATAATTTTTAGTGTGTGCTAGAAATAATGACTGCATTTATGACACATGGAATATTTTTATTCTGTGCTCCCTCTATAATGGGGTCACCAAGTATTCAAGCACACAAAAATTGCAGTCAGTCTGCTATCTACGAACAAACAGAAGGCAAGGAATTTTAGGGTGAAATCCTAATAAATAAGTTTTTTTTTGTTCCCAAATGCCAAGTTTAGGTAGCAAGACAATTTGATGGAATAAATTGAGTCTTTCTTCATGGAATGACTTCTCCGGGAACAAGGCTTTATATATTATGGATATAGAAAATAAAAAAGAAGTGTTTCAAGTTGATGATTTATTATGCATGCATTACCTCACATGCTACACTCAATGGCAGTACACTGTGGGTCCCCAAACCTCCGGAGAATGCCATCACGCTGCTTCCCCACGGAATGGGGTACAGAGCGAACCTACCGAGCCTCTCTGCTAATGAGACATCCTGGGTGAAATCTAAAAACAGAAATAATGGGAATTGAAGTTCCAAAATGCCTCAACACAAACACAGTACAAATCACAGCAAATCAAACTTAATAAAGAGCCACATATACTCAGATCATTTAAGCATCAGGTAGTGAGGGGTCCTACAGTACAGGAATGATGTCCATCTCACTTCTAGAACACAAAATTCAGGGGATGCCTTCATTAGATAGTGACTGGGGAGTTCAAAGTGAAGGTCAGCAATGGGTTCAGAGCAGAGGCAAGCATTTTGTTATTTCTTCAATAATGTTGCTGTACACAAATTAATGCCAAATCCAAATCAAATAAATATTTGTGTTAGTTTGACTGTGTTTTACATATGGAAACATTTGTTTTTAAGAAACAAAAATGAATTAAAAAAAAATCAAGATCACATAAGAAGCACCAAGGAAAATATCTACATGCTTCCAGGGAAATTTGAATACACTCCCCCTCATCCAGTCTGTAACTTTATTGTGTTAGAAATTAATCCTCATTACATTTTCCAAGGGATAGGTTGTGGCAAAAGATAAAATGATTTTTACTGTGCTATATCATCTAGTAATTATCAGGCAAAGGGAAGGGCAGAAGGAGGGAAGGGAGAGGAATTTTATTAGATGGCTTCAAGGTGTTAGGTACCTTCCTATTTATTATCCAACCAACAAGGGGGTGGGCATTGTGCTTTCGATCACCCCACCTAAAAATGAAATGTGAAAAATGGAGGGCCAAAGAAGTTAATGAATTTGCTTATAGTCATGGATTATAATTTATTTGTTTTAATAAATATTTAAGGAGTAGCTACTATGTTTTAGGCATTGTTCTCTGTGGCAAAGAAGTAGTGGTGACTCAGAAAGTTCTGTCCTTAAAATAAAAGTTCTGTCCTTAGCTAATGAAAAGAGATAATTGGAGTTGTGATAAATGCTATAAACAAATCAGGAGGGTGTGGGTGCAAAGAGAAGAACTTAACAAGGAAGTTCACTAGTTGGAGGGCTGCGTGGAGGAGTTAATATCTGAGTGAAGATAAGGAAGTACAGGGGTCAGTCATATAAAGCCCTGGTGACAGTATTCCACAATAAGCAATGGAAGCAAATAGGAAACAGGAAGCTGTGTGGTGTGTGTGAGGAGCGGAAAAGCTCATCTCCTGGGACTACCTGCCTTAAGGAGAGGAGTTAAAATAAGGCTGAAGAAACAGACTGTGGCCAGGTGTGGTGGTACATTATAGCTAGAGGCGTGGTGCATGGAATTTGAGCACGGGGGAGGGGACTCCCCTCAGCCCAGCCTGCACCCTCTCCAATCTGGGACCCCTAAAGGGATGACCAGGGATCAGGCCTAAACTGACAGTCGGATATTCCTCTCACAATTGGGGACTGCTGGCTCCTAACTGCTCAGCTGCCTGCCTACCTGATCGCCCCTAACTCCCCCCCCCTCCTGGCCTGGTCGCCCCCGCTCCCATGGCTTGGTTGCCCCCCAACATTTCCCCTTCCAGCCCGATTTCCCATGCAGCCTGCTGTTCAGTCATTACTGTGATGGCATCCTGGACAATTTGCATATTCCTCTATCATTAGTATAGATTTGGATTTTATGATCACTATATTGAGAAGTCATTAATGATTATCTGTTTATTTTTTTGTCTTAAAGATGTTGCCTACATTGATTTTGGAAAACGGATGATAGAGTTTCTGTTTATGGTAATGAATTAGATAACATGTTTCAGAATAACCCTTCTTCTGGGCAATGAAAAGATGGACACAACATAAAAATCACCTGTTGAGGTAGAATAGAGGACTAACAAAGCATGAGAAATGATGGATTCTTGAGACTCTTAGAAAAGGAAAATAAGGTAAGTGAGCGAGACATTTGGGATAGCATTTATGCAAGAAGTTTGGCAATAGCCAGAAGAAATAGGAGATTGATGAGTGGAGCAGACATTTTATCGCTCTCTTGGGTAGGAGACTAAATATTACACTTCAGTGTCTTCCAAGGATGGGACCTTGGATGAATATGCAAGACTTTAGATTGAGACTCTGAAGATGACATCCTATTGGCAAGTGTGAATGAGAAGCAGAGCAGTTGTTAAATTTATGATGCCCAGCTTCAAGTAATCTCAATTCCTATCATTGGATTAATATTGTCTGTAACTGCCAGTAACCCAGAATGTCTGCCGAGAGCAGATGTAAATCTTCTTAAATAAAGATAATGTTAACCTAGACTTCACATTACTGTATGGCTTTTCATATACATGTAACATACTGGACAGTCAAGGAGCCAAAACAATGCAGTAAAAACTGTGATAAATAACAGACAATAGAAAAATAAATATTGGTGGCCCTGAAAATGGAGTTTCTGACATCGACCTTGAAAGAAACCATAGACCATATTGAGAACTTGGCAGGGAACTGAAAATTATAAAAATAGGCTAATGGCAATTCTAGAATTAAAAAATACAATAACTAAGATTGCACTGGATTAAGGAAAGAGCTGGTTTAACAACAGATAGACTCAGAAAAGGAGAGAATAGGCAAATGAAAAAGATAGTTAAAAGAAAATAATAAAAATGAAGGAGTAACAAGAGAATGGAAAATACAATAGTCCCTGTGCCATGCCAGCACGGCCAGGTTCGGTGAGCCTGAGGATGGGTGTGAAGGATTAAAGAAGACAGACAAGAGAATACAGCTGGGGCTAGGTGGGATCACTGTGCCTGGATGCAGAAACAGTGACCCAGCCTGTAAGCCGAAGCTTTATTTTATAGTCAGATCACACAAAGCAAAACAAGGGGAGTGGTCAACCTGGTTACAATGTTCTTGTGAGTTTCAATTGTTTTGGCAGCACTTGCTGCCCCTCCCACAGCCCATTAGCTACCTAGAAAGGAGCAAGGGAGGACTATAAGGACAAGCTTAATTATGCAAAGAGGGCTCTGTCCTCCATGCTGGAGCTTGTTTGTGGCCCTGTCAAGCCTTGACCCTATAAGCGCTCCCTACAAGTCCCCCCTTATCCATAGGAAATAAGTTCCAAGAACCCCACTGGATGCCCAAAACCACAAGTAGTGCTGAACCCTATAAGTACTATGTTTTTTCCATACATACATGCCTGTGATAAAGTTTAAGTTATAAGTTAGGCACAGCAGGAGATTAACAATAAAGATGATAAATCGAGTAGAACAATATGTTTGAGAAGATCTCACACACTCCAGAAGGCTCAGTGCAGCCCCATGAGAAAGGGCGGGAGGTGGGTGCTGACAGTCGCGGATCTCGCATCCCAGCCCACACACTGGGAGTAAAACTTCACAGATTTGGGGTGATTCCTTCTTATCTCTCTTCCCTCCATTGTCTCAAGGGATGAAAGCAACCATGGGGCTCCCTTCTCTCTTTGAAATTCTTCATCCCATTAGTTAGCTTTCTTACTTCTCACTTTCTCATAACTTAAAAGTATATGCTATGGTGGCTGTGCTTTTTTCAGCTATTCCATATTGTTCTTAATGTTAGTTTGAATATGATGAGTGTAATAATTTTATATTTTATAAAATAACTGTTTGGGGATTTATATTATTTTCTTTATGGAGCAAATATTGCACACTTCTCCCCTCTATAATGAAAGAAAAAAAGTTGTATGTAGTAAATTTAGATGACTTTCATGCACATTATAAATAATTATTTAGCATAAGCAATTTTTGAGGAAAGAAAAATAAAAACTCATTACAGCTACAAAATTACTTTCCTTGAAAATGCTTAATTTGTTTGGTAGAAATAAGCTTACTATGCGACATGTATTTCCCCTAATAATTTTTAATCCTTTGTGCAAGGAATGCATCCTTATAAAGCTGCCTAGAAATGCCATAGGTATCATTAAGCCCAGAGAGGGAGGCCCTGAGAAAGAAAATTCCTCTTCCCTATAAAATGAGAAAAATGATGCAAGTGCTGCTTTAGGAAGACGTGACCCAAACGTGTCTCTGGCGCCCTGGCCCTGCTCTCGCTTATGTTGGTGATGTGACCAGAAACCCAAAGCTAACATTAGGAAAGGCCTAAGCACACAAAATCTAGGCCAGGTGGTTGCAGTCGATGATTGTAACATTACTTTACCAACAAGTATAGGGCTCATGATTTTTAATGTTTGTCTTCAGATAGAGTCAAAAGCAAATTATATGTGTCCAAGGTCTTACCTGCTTTGCTGACTATTGTATATTTCACACTCATTATAATCCCTAGGACATGGTAGAATCTCAAGTGACTGAAATAGTATGACAACATAAATATATGAATTTCTCGCTTGGAGGTTAGAACCAGCTTTTCTTTATAAGACAATACCTCTGACAGTGACCTGGTATTCTACTCTATGACTATGTAGATCTGAAGAATGAAAGTTCAGATATAAGAAAACATTGAGCACTAGCCAATATTCTCAATGGTTAGAATGCTGGCCCAAGAACAGAGAGGTCTTGAGTTCTGTTCCTGGTCAAAGGCAAGTATCTGGATTGCAGGTTCAATGACCAGCCTGGTCAGGGCACCTGTGGGAGGCAACCAGTCAAAATGTCTCTCTCACATCAATGTTTCTCTCTCTCTCTTTCTCTCTCTCTCTCTCTCTCTCTCTCTCTCCTCTCTCTCTCTCTCTCTCTCTCCTTTTTACCCTCCTTCCCTCCATTCCACTCTCTCTAAAAACCAATGAAGAAAGTATCCTTGGGTGAGGATTAACAAAAATAAAAATAAAAAATAAGGAAAAGTTGAGCATGCTTGGATCCATGGAGGACCTCACTTCCCAGTCTAGTTACGCATGTGCAGTGGTGAGAAGATGGCGGACTGAGCTGAGCACCTACGGAGATGCATGATGCTGTGTTCTCTACACCACATGAGTCAAGAAGGCTGGCTGTGGAACTAGATGTGAATTCGAATTCTGGCTTTGCCACTTATAAGCTGCCTGACTTTCAGCAAGTTGTTGTTGGTCCCTGAGTCTCCGTTACTTCAATGTCAAAGGGGGAGAGTGGTAGTATCAGCCCATCGGACTCCTCTGAGGAGTAAATAAGAAAATGTGTGAGCTCTCTGCACTGCACTGTCACTCAGCATGTCATAAGTGACCACAGCAGCCATCCGTGTGGTGATTATTCCATGTTTACTCTCTTCACCCACACATAGGCAACGGGCTTACTTTTTTCAACAAAGAATAAAATATAGATGATTTATTTCCCACAAAGTAATGAATCAGCAATCTTGAAATAAGATTGTCACAGTGAGTGCCCGCCAGTGTGGCTCATTTGTTTGTCTATCCATGCACCAAGGGTCACCGATGGATTCCTGTCAGGGCACATGCCTGCTTTGTGGGCTCTGTCCCCAGTAGGGGGCATGTTTCTCTTTCTCTCTTGCTCAAATCAATAAAAACATGTTTTAAAAAAAGATTATCCTGGTGAAAGTTGCTCTCTATTTACAACTTAAGAAAAGCTTTGCTGTAGCTATCAGAAGAATGTTGTTGTTTTTTCTTAGATTTAAAGTTCTGTTCTTTTCACCCCTAATTAATGTGGGAAGTTTTCAGGATAGGCAGTGTGTCAAGTCCTGGGTTAATCCAGACACCAGTTGTATAGTTAGTCCTCACACTTCAGGTGGAGGTAGGAATTCCTGGAAACAGAAAGAAACTCAGTTGTTAGGCAAATTGTGATCCTGAGAATGCTGGGCTGTGACTCCATAGCTCCTGAGTAAAAGCGAGAACAGATGACATTCATGGGTGGCACTGCTATGGGCTCAGATGTCATGTGCTTGCTTTCACCATCACACCACAAACAGGCACATCAGAAATCTCGGTCAGCATGTAAAGAGCCCCCGCACTGACGCGCTCCCTCATGTGAATTTGGAGGTTAACTTAAAAGAGAGTGGGGTCAGATTTGGAGTTGGCCAGTTGGGAGTGATTAAGACAAAGGACTGAATAAAGTAATCCCAGTGGAGCCAGAGCCCAGGCCAGATCCTTAGAGGAAGCCCAAACATGGCATTGCCCGAAGCAAAAGGTGCCAATGTGGGAGAGAGCAGGGATGGACTTTCTAGAAGAGAGTGGACACCAGTTCTGTCAAATGCTGCAGCACTAGCGCCTTCCGATTTCCCATGCACAAGGCCTTAGGAAGAGGAAGGAAAGCTCTCAGTCTGGAAACGCACCTGCTAAGGAAGTACATTGTTTGTATTGAGGTAGTGCTGTGTGGGTAGAGGCTGAGTCAGGGGGGGTAGCGTAAATCACAGGGGCAGAGCTTGATAAGGCCTCCATGCCACATCTGGTGCCACAGCCATGCAATGGAATTGCTGCGTTTTATGTAAAATAAGACAAGACCATCATAAATCCCCTGCCTTTGATGACCTTTTCAGTGAGGAGAGAGTGCAAGAATTATGTATAGAGACGAACTAGAACTAGCAAGTTTGCTAGAAAATTAGCCAGGAAAGAAGGAAGATGGAATGGGAGCTGTGTCGCAGGGAGAAGGAGCAGGAGAGGGACAGAAATGAGAGTGGGCAAGAGTGAGGATACTTGAGGGCAGAGAGGCATGCCAGGGGCAGAGAGCCACCTTCGCTGCTATTGCTTGTGTCGCTGAAGGAGAACAGGCCAGCTGAGCATGAGCACTCAGAGCTGTAGGTGTGAGTTTGAAATGGATGGGCACTGCTTGGATTACCTGCTGCACAGAGTCCACTCGGTTCAGTGGGGCTAAGTAAGGAGGATGATGGACACTCAGAAGGCCTGGCACAGGGTGAGTGATAACTACAGAGGGCATTGCGCCCAGTTGAGTGGAATGATTTTAATAAATGATCCAATAAGGCAGAGTCTATTATTACGGTGAGCAATGAGACCTTCTGACGGGTCATTGAGTTGGAAGTTAATCTTCGAAAGTATATCTGTGGTTCCTTTCATAACTTTAAGTGCAGCCTCCAGACAGCATTTAAAGAGGAATGGCTTAGAGACTGATAAAAGTATACTTAACATTCCATCAAACGCTACACTTTGTTTTCACAGAAAAAATAACCGCTTTTTAAATCCAATGGACTTACTTTCTATAATAATAAAAGCATCATATGCTAATTAGACCGGACAGCCAAACGACCTTCTGGATGTCTTTCTGGACGGGATGTCCTTCCAGATGAAGCTGTGGTGTGAGGGTCAGTTAGGCCAATCCCTCTTTATTAGATGGAATTAATAAGGGGGAAAACACAAAGTGACAGAACAGAGGGAAATAACAAAATACTAATGTGTATCTGAGAGAAATGATGCAAATTTATCTGATTAAAATAGCTTAAGTGGCTTGTTTATTTGTCTGAAATAACAATATAAAAATCACAGCCAGCATAGTGAGGAGGCCTGTGACAATGCTCTCTGAATGGGACCCGCCATGGACCGATAGAAATAGCCCTTCGAAGACTTTGGCTGTTGCTTCCCACCTCCATTGAGGACTGCCTCAACTTATGATGAGATCCTCCCGTCTCTTTAAAATACTAAAGTCATGGGATTTTTTTTAATCTTGTTCTGGCAGATTCCAAAACTCACAATCAGGTCACGTGTCCTCAGCTGGTCTTCATTGGCACATTCACCAGGATCCATTCAATTCTGGAGCTCAGCCTGGCACCGAAAGGCCAGGACGTGTTCCCCCAGGAAAGTAGCTACCACATGGCGCACGAAGAGGAATGCTGGCACGAGATGGACATAGGACCAAGGTGATTAAAATGAGGTAATTTAATAGCGTATGTCTTGGTTGAAAGGAGAATGAACTTGAAAAATGCAACCCATTAAATCACAGCAGAAGCCAAGGAAGCAATAAAATCCTGCAAAGGTGCCACGTAGCTGGAGGTCATTCCATGCAGCCAAGCAGCCCACCCATGGATGGAGAGAGGTTTGTGCAAAACCTCATGACCTAGACACATGAGCAGAAAAGCAATTGCAATGCTGACCCATCATGCCAGATAAAGGCAAAAACAGGCAAAAACAGATGGTATGACTTGTTTTTTTTTTTTTTTTATCAAGCAAGAGGAATGGAGAGAGAAGCATGTCGCTATTCTGGGAGTAAAAGCAAGAAGACGGGCAGCCTGAGGAAGGACTGCAATCTCTCCTGAGCCCGTGTCCACAGGGAAAGGACGCCAGAGAGGCAGCTTCTTGGTGAGCACGGCACTAACGCCTGGATACACCGCTGGTTTAGCTTGTTGTTTTGTGGTTTCTAAATGGCAATGTGGCTAAAACAAACAAACAAACAAACAAACAAACAAAACAGAAACAAAAAGCTAAAAGCCTCAGGCACAAGACAAGTCTTTCAACTGAAGCCTAATGGTGAGTCAGTCCATGGAAGACACTGTACCTTCAGTATGTGTGGATTTTAACGGTCAATTTATTGCACATAATAGAGGAACTTTAAGAGATTTCTTTCTAATCCATGTTGCCTAGAAAAAATTCAGAAGACATTAAATTTCCCTAATAATGCAATTGCAAAGGGGAGCAGTCTAAATGAATTGAATATCACATTTATAAAAGGAGGTAAATTGAATTTCATCCTCTGACCTAGAGTTATATGCACACAATTAATAGTTAATGAATACAGGGAAATATAGATCCTGCTAGACTGAATTTTATATGGAGAAAAGGATTATTTATGAATGAGTACATTACATAAAATTTGATATGACCAAATTGCTTTAAACCCATTAAGATTGTGTGATTAAACCTATAGATTGAATTTGTGTGCACTTAATATATACCATAGGAGTTAATAGTAGTTAAGGCCAAGTTTCCATTCATACACACTTTGACTTTGTAAGGGTGGAATTAATGAGGTTTTATTACATAGGGCCCAAGTACTAGATTTTTCTAACATTAAAAGGAGAGGCCTACCTACAATGTGAAATTATGTACCTAAAAATTCCTGGCGGTAGGTATTAGCAGGAAGAACAGAGCAGATCACTCACTAATTTCTAACCCAAAGGTTTGGGAAAGGAACTTTCTCAAAGTGGTAGATACTAATCTACTCACTACTTAAGTAATATGCATTCCACCTTACGCTCAGTGAATAGGAATAAATGAGTGAGTGACTGATTGAATGAATAAATGAATGAATGAATGAATGAAAAGCAAAAATGCAATCATAGTATTGGTATATACTAGCATTTATCCTCTGAGACTTAATAAACTATTGGTGACAATAAATAAAACCTCTCCAAGATCATATTAACATAGTGTATTTCCACTCCAGCCATGACAATTCGCATGACAATTCTGAGGAAGCAATTACTGCATGCTGTACTCTGACTGGGCTGTGAGGCGTAATTCTCACCTGTGGGCATGCATGCCACTTGGCAAAGTCCTCCCGCTGGTGTTTAGACAATCACAGGGCTGTGAATGTAGAAGCACTGCCCTGAACTTAAACTACGATGTACCATTACATTAGATTGTTGTTGTTTTTTCAAGATTTCAAAATCCCATGACATAGCACCTTATTGAAGTCTCTGATACATGTAGTCCATGCTCCCTGTTCTCTTCTCACAGAAGCACATTCTGTCCAGCCTCATCCACTGTCCAAGGAGCCGTGCTGTGCAATCTCCCTTAATTTTACGTTGCTCAGTGGGCCTACTTCTGGGCCTACTTCTCATCCCACTCTGTCTGTGTTCCTACCATCTGATCTGGCCGTTCCCTTGGTTCTTCAAGATTTAACAGTCTGGTTTTGATTAGTTTGGCTCAGCAGATAGAGCATTAGCCTGTGGACTCAAGATCAGGGGCATGTACCTTGGTTGTGGGCACATCCCCAGTAGGGGGTGTGCAGGAAGCAGCTGATAGATGTTTCTCTCTCATTGATATTTCTAATTCCCTATCCCTCTCCCTTCCTCTCTGTAAAAAATAAATAAAATATATTTAAAAAAGAAGATGTAACAATCTGAAAACCTAATCATCCCAAGTGTGGTTGTGCAAGACTACTAATGATTAATCAAATTTGCCCCTCCCCCCACCCACTAAGCAGCTTTCCATGATTAAATCTGATATTCAGATTCAAATAAAATTAAGTGCGCACAAATGATATGGGACAGTCTCAGGTATTATGAGACATCATCTTCCTAATTTTCTGGAGATTGGACAAGCTTAGTGAGATGGCTAGCCATGACTTGCTCCCGAGTCACATGGCTTATAGACTGGATTCAGTGTGACTATTGTGTACACTACTGTTGTCATCTAACTCATTTCACAATTAGGAACGAGCAGGCACTGACCACCAGGCCCTTGCTGCCCCTGGAGTTCTGCACTGTCCCTTTGGTGCCCTCTGAGCTCATGTGGTTGTGAGCTTTGGAACGTGGCTGGTGCACATTGAAAGAAGCTGAAGACCACACATTGGGTTTCAAAGGCACATTTTTTTAAATTGCTAAGTATTTTATTGACATTTCTATACTTTTATGCTTTTTATGTGTTGGAAGGATGTTTGGGATAGACAGAGTCAAATAAAATCTCTTGGTGGAATTAATCCCATCTGCTCCTTCTGCTTATTTGAGTGAGGAGCTGTCTGCATTACCACCACAGCCCTGGAAGAGCTTTCTTACTTCAGGAAAGCTTCAGCTCAGACACTGGTCTGCCCTTGGCCATCCCTTGGACTCAGGGTCTATGGGGAAATCTGGTAGGTCTTTCAGCAGCTGCAACATGCCTTCATTTGAGGGTTAATTCAATGCCTACTAACATGGATTTCATTGAATAATCAAGTGTTGCTTTTCTATTACACTACCTGCTTTCTCCATGTTAGAAGGATAATGGCTACACAAACTGTGTGAGCGTGTTACAAGAGTTAAAAAATGGATGTGCCCCGGGCACTAAGACACCAGGTGACAATGCCAGGTGAGCAATAGGAGAGGTGAGTTTCAGGTAGATTCTTCCTCTTCCACTGGGAAGAGGCTGGGCTGGAAACCATGTATGGGAAGCCGAGTGCTCTACGGCCTCAGTCAGCCAGCTCCCTCTGGGGGAAGTCTGTGAAGGCCATTGCTCATAGGAGCAGGCAGAAAGGCCTTGCCTTCTTCTGTTTGGCAATTTGCAAGTTGAGGGACAAGTCAACTTGAGCCATATTTCTCCTTCTTGTTACCAATCGTTCTCATTCCGGTTTATAACCTGCCATGACTTATTTAGGGGAATTGTGATTGAGTTTGCTGGTTCTGAAAGCAAAGTGTCATGCTAATGAATTGCTAAAAGGAAAGCTGGTCTAATTATAGCCAAACGGTGTAGGATCCCGCTACTGATTGTTGCTGATTAGGGGTAGGCCAATGGGCTGGGCGGGGACTGCAGATCATCCTTGCAATGCGGTGCCCACTGCCGGCCAGGAGGGGCAGGGCCTGAAGAAAACAAAACCTTTGCAGCTGGATGTGATTATTTGCGATTGAAGTTAAGCCTTAAAGTTTCCTATACCATCAGCTTGAGATTGGCATTGTCCAGTTACTGCTGACTAATAGATTGATCTCCTGTTCAATAAGTAAATATTAGTCAGCTATATTCACCCAGGGGCTACCACAGTCTGACAGTCAGGCTCACGTGCACAGAGGCAGCACCGATTTAAGCCACTGTAAACACAAGGCTGTTTATCTATGATGGTTATTACCCATTGCCATCTTTTCCAGATAGTCTCTCAGGTCCTGAGGGGCCATGAGTATTAATTTGTACGGTGATGCTCTGGGCACATAGAGCGTCTCAACAATGTTGCTGAGTGAATTGATGAGTGAGTGGATGGAGCCCTGCTTCCCAGGCAGCCCAGCTTTTGATGTCTTTGCTTCCTGCCACCTCCTTAAGGCCCGAGGGGCTGCTGGTAGCCAGGCACCCCCTCCCAGGGGGTCCCAGATTGGAGAGGTTGCAGGCCGGGCTGAAGGACACACCCCTTGTGCATAAATGTCATGCACCAGGCCACTAGTTTTATATAAATATATTGTATATAACATGTGTGACCTTAGACAAACTCAGTAAGTGGTATTTAATGTTCTTCTTGTAATTGTACCTATTATTATAGATTTTTCTAAATGCATTGTGAATATAGCTTTACAAAATTATAGCATTGATTATTTTGTATTCTGTCATAAAACTTTAAATTTATTTACATTACAGTCTTATTATGTGCAGACCATCCCTCCATATTATTAATATTACTTTAGATCTCATATTTATCATCCAATTTTTTGTCTATCCCTTCTAATCTCATATTTTTCACAATTCTGATTATGTCATTTAAAACTTATTTTTAAAATGAGGATAATATAAGCAGCAAAATAGGATAATATTAATATCCCTAAATTTCAACCTTTAAGATTAATTAATAGTAAGCAAAAAAAAAAATTAGCTCTTTTTAGGTAGCTCTCCATGTGTTATAAATCTTTAAATACTATTTCATGCTGTTAAAATTGCATTTATCATGCTATGCTTTGAATAACAGTTATTTTGTAAATTTCTTGATTTCTTTACTAGACTGTAGGCTGCTTGTTTGGGGGATTATGATTTAATCTATTTTTGTATTTCTTTATTTAAACCACAGTATGTACCAAAGTGCCTTACTATGTACTTGCTACATAGATGTTTTCTTAATTAAAAAGAAAAACAAAATGATTTAAGGCAAAGAGGGACATATCTTTGACTTAAAAATGTTATGCCTCAATTACAAACGAAAGGCCACTGTCTTTAATGCAACGTACAGCTTCCAGAAGGGACCAACCCACCTTTGAGGTCAATAAAGCAGCAAGGACCACAGGAAGTCATCCTCACCTCTGCTTAATTTCCCAGACATCACCGCTCTCTTTCGACAATTGTTGCCTTTGTCCATCTTAGATTCCCCTGCTGTGAAGCTTAATAAAATTGTGTTTACAAAGCAGAATGAATTGTCAGGAGAAAGATGCTACGGACTTGCTGTATATTGTATGCACGGTGATGTGACACTTCTGCTCCCTCCTTGCTCTTGCCTATTAGACCCATGTTATTCCAAGGTGGAAGCAGCAAAGCAACATATAATCTGAAGGGATATTAATGTAGAACACATGTCCACTGAGTGTTCCTGGAAGACTTTACGGATGTGTTTTCTTTTAAAAAGTATATCCCTTATGGCACTCCTTCTGAAAGGCAACGAGCTGGGAACCAATCCCAGGCTGGCTAATATTAACTTTGTTTCACCGAACAGTGGTGGACAAATTGAGTGAGCTTGGATAATCACTTTACATTTCAAACCCCAGTTTCTTCATTTGTAAAATATGAGTCAGAAGAGGTGATCTCTAACCTTTGAGACTGCCAAAGCATCAAGCAAAGAGGATAGTGTAATTTCTTATATATTACTGTACCTGACATTACAACTATAATTTGAGGCTTCAAAGGTTAGGATGACAAATGAGTTCATGGTTTAAGCAAGCATGTGTGATTAGAAAAGGATTGCAAAACTCAGCTGATTGTCTTAAATGTTAACTGCCTGAATGTCCTACCACTCACTCTTCCCATTGGATACACTTGGCCATCCTCTAAAATCCAGCACTCGGCTACTCTCCATTGTCATCTTAGTTTTATTCTCTACATGTTAGTATTCTCAATCTAAATTGTAAGCTTTTTAAAAAAAAATATGTTTATTGATTTCAGAGAGGAAGGGAGTGGGAGAGAGAGATAGAAACATCAATCATCAAGAAAGAAAGAAGAAAAAGAAAGGAAGAAAGAAAGAAAGATGATAAGAATCATTGATTGGCTGCCTCCTGCACATCCCCTACTGGGAATTGAGCCCACAATCTGGGCATGTATCCTTGGCCGGAATTGAACCTGGGACCTATCAGTCCACAGACCAATGCTCTGTCCACTGAGCCAAACCAGCTAGGGCTAAATTGTAAACTTATTAAAGAAAGGAATTCTGTCTAATATTTTTAACTTTGAAAGGACCTACTGATCTGAGCATTAGAGACCTTGCGAATGCAATGATCAAGTAGCTATCTGATCACTATATTAGTTGTCTTACCATTAACATTAAAGATGAACAACTTTCAATGCCCATGTAACATGTCATAATGAGAATCAATATGAGTAAGAAGCCTGACTGCCACTTACTCTGTTTCCAAATATGTCAACTAATGAGTTGCCACTGTCTTTTAAAATGCTACAAGGATTAAATGAAAGATTGTGAGTGAAGCTGACACATGTAGATATTTGATAAATGGTAGCTCTTGGTGCCATGATTAGTGTGAGCCTGTTGGTCATGACTTTGCTTTTGTACATTTACAAAGCTGATCTAAAGTAGTCTGACTTCTGTGAGTGACTGGATCTCCCAAGGAGCCCCTTAAATATTTAGCTGCTTAGGACAGCCCTGGAGTGTTGACTTGGTGACCCTGGAAACCTGCTTTGAGGACTCATAGTTGAATTGTTCATAAATCATTCATATTCTTAAAACACCCAGATACACAATCCTCAGAGTCCCAAAGTTGTCAGGTGTCTGACTATTCACGAAGTATAAAAAATATTAAAATAGTTTTATGCCTATTGTCTTGACAGGCTTATTGAAGCAATCTGAAAGTGACTAGCTTGAAATATGGGGATGAAAAATTAGCTTGTGTAACTCCTCTGACCAGAAGAAATAATTGCTGTCCCGCAGTCTGAACACTGCACAAACTTTTTTTACCCCTCAGATTTTAGCTGCCATTTCCAATTTTCAAATATGTTTAAGGCCTCAGGTTACCCACACAGACTTTAAACTTAACATTTAAGTCAATTATTTTTAGGGCAGGGGTTCTACTGGATTTCATTTTGCTCTTCTGACCACTGGAATTCTCACTGTGCACTTGGTGTTAAAGTTGGCCACAGCAAATTACTTCTGCCAATACCTTCTGAACCACTGTCCCTTAGCTCGACTCTCAAGCACTCTAGACTTTTGTGAGCAAGTCATAAATGGTAAGGGCACCACAGCAAAACATATTAGAATTATAGACTAGTATAAGCAGAATCTAACCAACACAGGTTTTCAAATTATAAATTATTTTAAACCTGAATCTGTAAAGTTGTTTAGTATTTAAATGTGTATGTGTGTGTGTTTTCCCCCCAAAACCTAACCCATTGTGAAGAGTGCTAATCAAGGACTTTCTTTAAGGTAGCCTGGCAGAATGGTTTTGATGGGAGGACAATGTTAGCAGAACAACAGGTCAGTAGTCTAGTTGGAGCAGGAGAATGTAGTTTTTAGGAGTACGTGCCCCAAAGTCAGGCAGATTGGGAATTTTATTCAAATACTAGGGGCCTGGTGCCCAAAATTTGTGTACTTGCGGGGAGGGGTGGAAGAGAGGGTGTCCCTCAGCCCAGCCTGCACCCTTTCCTATCTGGAACATCCCTCTTATAATCTGGAACTGCTGGCTCCTAACCATCCTGCCTGATTGCCTCTAACCACCTCTGCCTGCCAGCATGATCTCCATGCTAACTGCTCCTCTGCCAGCCTGATTGATGCCTGACTGCTCACCTGCTAGACCAATCACCCCCAACTGCCCTCTCCTGCTGACCATCTTTTGGAGGCCATCTTGTGATGACGTGAGGGCAGAGCACAAGAGTTGGAGGGCCACCGAGGCTTTTATTATATAGATGCATTTAATTGGGAGGTCCTGTGGTCTTTCTTTGGCCCCAGGGGAACTTGTCAATTCTAGGTCAGGGGCAACCTGGAACTAGCCAACACAGATTTTCAAATTATAAATTACTTTTTTGAAATAATATTGAATCCAGGATTCAATACCCAGAGAACATTCCTCACCCAAAGAGGAGCAGCAGTCAGTGGGTAAATATTCCCAGCTCTCCCATTTCTTGGTGGGAAAATCCCAAGCTCATTCTTCAGGCTCCTTGGAGTGTCCCCTGCAAAGCAGAGCTCTTCTCACACGCCCAGCACTGTCTCCATCCTTTCCATGCCCCGTTCCTCACCTGCTTATCCGGTGACCACTATTTACATATATCGCCTGTCCTCCATCTTTTGTCTCAGAGCCCAAATGCTACCTTGGGGCTGCTTTTATTTTTAAATTATTCCCACATCGTTTTACCTCCTATTCCACGGGAAACCTATTGGTAGCTAGAGGTGATCCAGAGTGATTAATAGAATTTTCCCTTTGGTGTAAGAGATGCCTTTTTCATCTTGGTCTCCCCAGTGCTGCACGTGTTCCCTGGCGAGGAGGAGCCGAACATAAGTAACGGGGAAGGAATGCAGGAACACGTGAGTGAAGGGCCTGACAGGCTAGCAGACTCGCTGGGAAAGGCAGCATGCAGCAGCCAGGGGGTGTGTCTGCAGGACCCGGGCTTTAAGAAGCAATCAACAGAAATTGCAGAAAGCAGGCAACTGCATCCATCCAGGAATAAACAGCAAGCAGAGGCAGCCAGGGAGCAAGATTCTGCCTCCCACGTCGCTCACCTGAGAATGCCCAACTTCAGAGTGGCCAGGGGAGGAGGCTTGTCATCATGTCCAGCTAATCTCTATGATAGTCACAGAACCAGGCTGATTGACCTCATATAACTGAGAGGAAGGAGAAGCCACAGGGGAGCCATGAAAAATGGCCACATTTATGCCAAAGGCAATGGCGGGAGAAGGAGGAAGCAGGTCGTCTGGTGCTCCAGCTGTGAGTGCTTCAAAGTGGAAACTCTAGAAGGGCTCTGAGGGGTTCTTACGGGTGCCCCTGGGGTCCCTGGAGGAGCCAGTCCTTGGCAGAAACAGGTGGTGAACCAGCTCTCCCTGGAGCCCAGGAATCAGAGTTTGGGGGCCACAATCAGAATGCAAAGTCTTCTAGTTTCTTTGAAACAATGGGAGGAATGGCCTAACAAGGTGGCAACTAACTGATTTCTGACCAATAATATTCCTAAATACATACATTCACACATAAATTAATAAATGGCATGTGCTATTCTTTCTTTTCCTCTTCTGTTTTGCTCTACGTTATTGACACATCTGTTAAACTATAATGGAAGCGAACTCTCTTAAAGGCAGTCTGCTCTCTCGCTGGGACTCAGAACCAGTGCTGGTTGGAAGGCCTCATTTTGCTTCCATGGCAGCAATCTCTCTCAGTGTGTGCCCTGCGGCCCCAGCAAACACGACCAGCAGGAGGAGGGGCCGCTAGGAAAGGGGCGAGCTTCCCTGAAGAAACACATAAAAGCTCTGGGCCCGGTGTCTGTTCTTCAGGGGACTTCATTAAAAGTATCTGCTTCTTACCGTTGCCTCAGCATGGCCGGGGGCTTTACGCGAGGGAGGCTGAGAGCACTGAGAAGTTTCCTGCACTTCTCTGCTCTTTAATTCCCTCACGACCAGCTCTGCGAGGCAGAAGAATGGCTGGTTCGTATTCACTTTCTACCAGATTTATACCACTTTCTTTTCCCTTTTCTTTTTTCTTTCTCCTTGTGAAACATTCAGCTTTTTATTGTAGAACTAGAGGCCCAGTGCACAAAATCTGTGGTTCCTCAGCCCGGACTCCACGGGCCGGAGCCTGCAGGATGCTGGGGCCCCTCGCTGGGGAGCCGCCACCAGCATGCAGTGCTCCGGCTGCTGTGGGTGCTGCCATCTTTGTAATGGAATGATGATTCATTTTCATATTACCCTTTTATTAGATAGAATTATTTACAGCTAAGAAAGCAGAGACACAGAGAGGTTAGACATTCAAAGTCTCATAGTGGAACTCAATTTCTGGTTCTGTAGACTATATGTCAGTCTTGCTGACTTATACTATTTATATTGCCAATATACAATACACAAATATTCTTATTGTATCTCCGATTATAAACAATGCAATGATAAACACAGCTGTAAACAAATATTTAACTGTATCTCTTATTATGCCCTTAAAAAGGAATAAATGGTAAAGGTTTAAAAATTATGGTTTCTTCAAGGAGGCTTGACGCATAATGTTCAGTTGCTTTATTGATACCTGGGAATATTTCAACCTAACCAACATAGCTTTATAATTTTGTTCATTTTTTAAAGTTTAAAAATAACAACACGTTATCATGTTCAATGTGTTTCTATATTTATTACATTTGTGTTTATGTTTCCTGCTTATTTTTCATGGTTTTTGCCAATATTTAGTGTGCCAAGATTTAAATGAAATTTTAATATATCATATCAAAAATATGTTCTGAATATTCCATTACCTCTCAATTTTCTTTTCTGGTTTATTTTTACTTTTTGTTTTTTAACTTTTTGGACACAGATTTTTAAGGTCAAATCAAATTTTTAATTTGCATTTTATTTTTCTCACACATGTGATCAGAAGGTCCTTGCTTAGTCAGCATAAGTCAAACATATTTACATATTTTACTTACGTATTTTAGTTTTGGGTTTTTAATCTCACAAAATTGAATTCGTCTTATTGTATGCTATGCGTTGAGGAGCTAACTGGGCTTTTTCCTGAACAGTGAAGCAATGACCCATGTACCATAAACACCATATTCTTTTTCCCTAAGGAACCAGATGATGACTCCATCTTAAATTATTTCACCCTCCTTCTTTTCTGCTCCACCAGTCTTTTATGACCTCAGCAAAGCAATGCAGTGTGGAATCATGGGGGCCAGGTCTGGCAGCGCCGCCTTATGTGACCCTGACTTGCTACTGAACCTCTCTAAACCTCACCTTCTCATCGGCATGCGGTTGCTTTAACATTCAGTAAAAGAGAAGCATTAAGTAAAAGCACTGTTTGATGCATGGGACCTAGTACTGGTAAGCTCTTAGAAATACCTGTAGGTTCCATTGTTTCGGGCCAAATCTAGAGTGTTAGCTGTCAGTCTGACTCCTGCTCTGGCACTTCCTGGACCAACCAAACGCTGAGAAACATGGAGAGCGGTCACGCATGGTCTGGGAGTGGTCTCCGGAGTCCAGCTGAGTGCAGCTTTCTGGCCCTCAGGAGGTGGGGAAGCTGACTGACAGGGGAGCGCCAGCGTGGGCAGTGGACCCTAAAAACAAAGCCCTGCCTCCGAACCCCCTGCCTGCCTCCATTCAACCCAGCAAGTCAGGGAAGGGAGCCAAGATGCTGATGGAACAGCACCTGCTGTGTGTGGATGGAAATGGCAGAGCATCCAACAGATGGATGCAAGCGTCCCGGCCCTGTGTGCCAGTGACCATGCACACATTATGCGGTGCTCAGTTATCTTTGTGAGGAAGTGTGGCTTTTATTCTTAGCAAAAAGGCAGACATTGATTTTTACCCATGGCTGCAGCTCTCAGAATTCTCTTATGGGAGTAAAGTGTGGGGCCATGGAAAAAACCCACCTTGTGTGTAGAAAGATGAATATATATTTCGATATATCGTTTAATATACATACACCTCTGTAATGTCCTTACAAGTTTACAATTTGTAAGGTACCAACTCATGTTATATTGATTCTTTGGATTTTTTTTTATTGATTTCAAAGAGGAAGGGAGAGAGATGGAAATATCAATGATGACAGAGAATCATGGATTGGTTGCCTCCTGCACACCCCTTATTAGAGATGAAGCCCCAAAACCCAGCATGTGCCCTGACCAGGAATCAAACTGGGACCTCCTGGTTCATAGGTCGATGGCTCAACCACTCCTGCTGGGCTGCGTATGTGTTTTTGTTTGTTTGTTTGTTTTGTTGTTGTTGTTTGTTTTGTCTCAAAATAAACCTTACATCTAAATATCGGTATAACCAAAACCCATTTGGCTCAGTGGATGGAGCGTTGGACTGCAGACTGAAAAGTCCCAGGTTCGATTCAGGTCAAGGGCATGCACCTTGATTGCGGGCACATCCCCATTGGGGTGTGCAGGAAACAACTGATCGATGTTTCTCTTTCATCGATGTTTCTGACTCTCTGTCCCTGTCCCTTCCTCTCTGTAAAATATCAATAAAAGTATATTTTAAAAATAAATAAATAAATAAATAAATAAATATCGGTATAATTCAGCTACTGGTTTTCTTTAAAGAGGTACCTAATTGCTTTAATAATACCTGATAAATTATAATCCATTGCAGACAAAGGACAAAGCATTAAATGGCACGAGTGCCTGGTTTCCTAAGGATGGAGCCTTACAGGAGTGTGTGCTGTGAGAGACACAGCCTTCCTGTCTCCCCCAGACATGGGGAGCGTTTAGCCAGCATGGCTGGCTGGGAGCTCTGGTCCTCCAGCTCACTGCCTCACTTCAGAGCTGAGAAGACTGACACAGAGAGACCTTTGTCTCCAAGTTAATAGCTGTTTCTGCAATAGACACTTCGGCAATCCCAGCTCGTCCAGGGTCATTCCTAATCCTGTAAACTCTGGAACAATTTGAGTAAAAGTCCTAGTGATAAAGCAAACTCAAAAATCGACAAATTTTAACTCATATAATTTTGTTGTTGTTGTTGCTTTAAATGTTGCATTAACATCGGCATTTGTTTACCCATTGAGCATCACCAACTTTGGTGTAACTCGCCATCATAAGTGCCTGTCTTGTTCCAGCTTTATAGCATATCCGTTTGTGTAATTTAACAACAGTCTCCAAATCCCATGTTCATAGAGTATTTGTAGCAAGCTTTTCATCTCTTACCATTTTATTTTGTAAGTCCACTTTTGGTCTCTCCTAAGAAATGTGTGTGCCATCAAATTGCCAATTTATGCACTCAATTAGTGGACTTGGCATCTTCTTTACAATTGTTCATTATTCATAAACATTATTTATTTAATATTTAATATTTATCTCACCACCCACTGGGGATTGCACCTGCAACCCAAGCATGCCCTCGGCCAGAATTGAACCTGAGACCCTTCAGTCTGCAGGCTAACACTCTACCCACTGAGCTAAGACGGCTAGGGCTCTTTTTTCTAACGAAGCGGAGGTAACGGTGTTGGTGATGACGTCAGCCTTGCGTTTTTCTTTCTAATTTGTGGTTGGTTCCCCCTTTGACCTTCTCAAAGCAGCTAAATTTCTTCAGACCGTTGGCCAGAGCCCTGCCAGCATCTTCCAGCCAGCCACTGCGGATATGACTCAGCAAAGCTGAATAGCTCTTTGGTCCCCTGGGCATTCCACTCAGCCAGCCCCTGTGGCACTCCGGGTGCGTGATGTAAAGGACAGCCTTTCTGTCTCCTTGTGAGGCAGGCGAGTGGTCCCACTCCACAGCAGTGTTTGAAGATACTTCTGTGTCTGCGTATAACACTCCAGCTTCTCTGCAGGCCTTTACCATGCCCCAGGGAGTGAAGTTTGCAGAAAGAGAGACATAGAAGTAAGCCTGTGGTTTAAACAATGAGGCCAAGTATACTGTTGCCAATTTGATACCACTGTCATGAGCTAGTTATAGGCAGGAAAGGAGCAAGAGGAAGGTGAGACATATAGGCCTATTGTTTGGGCAGCTTCACCAGGAAGTTGCATTTCTTACTCACTTCGGGGTCCAACCGAAGGGAGACAGATGATGCTCAGTGAAGCTGGATGACACAGGGCAGGCGCTTGGCTTGCAGGCAAACCTGGGGACAGAGGTGGTTGGCCAGAACAGGAGTGACCACTGCAAGCCCATGACAATTTGGGAATTCATAATCCCTTACAGCAGTGGTTCTCAACCTTTCTAATTCCTCTGATTGCAGACTCAGCCTCCTTCCCAAGCCTAAAGCCTCCGCCCAATGGCCAGCTGGGAGTGACCTGGGTGCTGAGGAGTTCCCCAGGACTCAGGTAAGTATGAAAATTAACCGCCATCTTTGTTGGGTTAATTGGCATATCCACTCTGATTGGCTGTGGGCATAGTGAAGGTACGATCAATTTACATGTTTCTCTATTATTAGATAAGATACTCCTGTGAGATGTTACTCTCTAAAGATTAGTAACTTTAACTTTACGTATAGAGCACCCTATATTTACTAGCAGCTTGTAGCCTTCTTTTTCTCAATCATATTTAATTTTTTAGATCCACCAGAGTTAATGGCCTTCAAAAATGTGATTTTTAAAGCTCAGAGGTCAGGAGCATACAGATATATCTTACAAGATTGTGATTAAAATGACCCTCACTACCTTATTTATCCATAATCTGATCATTAAATACTGTTGGATTTCATTAATCACAGGGGGAAAAAATCAAGACACTGCTTTATAAAGGGCCCATACATTAAGAAGGTCAAGGATATTAGGCTCTCTGAGAGTCTAGGAAATTGTCTACTGACAGAGTACTTAAGTAGTGTCTTTATTGCCAATTATATGTCTCTCCAGGAACCTTCCTCTGATTTAATTTTCATTTCACAATCAAACTGTAATTGCTATGCTCTCTCTGTAACTATTTATAATACATATCTAGCCATCATTGGGGCTCATGCTTTTTTCTCATTCTAAGTTTGCCAGAATGTTCCATGTCCTTTTTTCCCTCTAAGTAGAACTGTTAAAGCCATTTCAAGCAAATATAAGCTCCATTACACAAAGTTTATAGAAACTTTTCATGATTTCCTGGTCAACTTCATTTAAACCAAGAGCTGATCACTCAGTACATCTTACTTCAACATTTCACAGAATTCAAACATCGCTTCCTCCGCCTGTGCTCTGCTGCACCTTCCCCTGTCGGCGCGGTCCGGATATGGAACTGAAGTGCACCCGCAGCAGCTCTGTTCCTGTCTTTAGAGGAAACGCCAGTAAACGGAGAAGAGAGACCAACCACATGGAGACTGTCTGCGTGGCTACGACTCGCACAGCACAGAGCTCAGAGGTGGCGCCTCCGGTCAGGTGCATGTGTCCGGGCCTGAGGTGTGTGGGCAGCGTAGACAGTGGGTGCCCTTCAGAACAAAAGGCCCATGTGGACATGTTTCTTTTTTAATCTAGGATCCTCCCCCAGAAAATGACCAGATGTTGGTGACATTTCTCAGAGCCTATTCACAGCAGAAAAGAGTCCGGCTGGAAAACCTCGGTCTTCTCTGACAGGCCCCGGGGCAGGTGCTGGGAGAGGGGCTTTATTCCGGGCCCCATGGGAGCCCAGAGGCTAGAAGTGTGTTGTGTGTGTGTGTGTGTGAGTGTGTGTGTGTGTGTGTGTGTGTGTGTGTGTGTGTGTGTGTGTCTGTATGTGTTCTGGCTGCTGAGTGGCGGGACAGGAGCAATGGGCTTACAATCATCAGGAGACCACGGCCTACCTGAACTGGGGGACATAACATTCCTGAGCTCTGTTCCTGCCCCAAGGACAAGAGCCACCCGGAGGGGCTGGCATACTCTGAGGGGCGTTGTGTCATCCTGCCAAACACTGCGTTCCTCTGGACAGAGCCTGAGGGGCCGCTGGCGGTGTCAGCAGAACCCCCTGGCTGAGAAGGCCCCAGGATAACGTTGGGGTGTCTCCCAGCATCCTTTTATTCAAGGTGATGGGAGACATTCATTTTCTACTGCATTGAAAATGGATATTACATGTGTAAAAGGCAAAATGCTCGTGAATATTTATGGCAAATCACAGGACTTCAAAGGAATTTCAGGCTTGGAACAGGGAGCAACAGACGCTACTCTGGATTGCCGGAGGGTCTCTGTTTACCTTGCTCTGCTGCTGAGCTCAAAAGCTGAGAGAGCCCCGGATTAGGTCAAACACTTCCAAACCTCCTGCAATTGTGGACGATGGCCACAGTTTTAATGTTAAGATTATTTACTCACAACTTTTCCTTAGAAACCACTTACAGATCGAACACTACAGAGTCTCATAGCCCATGTTTGGCGTTCTCTATGTATACTTACATGAGCATTCCCCCGCATCTAAGGCGCTGATTTGTTGCCACTTGGGAAGCAAACTGCATCTCTTCCTGGCAGATCCCTGTCCGCAGACAATAGGAACAGGCAGGAGTGTTAGATTCTCCCCTCAGACAGACTGACACAACAGTAGAGGTGGCCACTCAGCCTGCAGGAAAACAAACCACAGCTCAGCCCGTGTGCAGAATCTCCCGGCACAGCATGTGTTAGATGTGGCTCTGGGCTTGCCTCTCGGATCTGAGAAGGCATTCCACGCGGGTGTTCTGTGAGAACAAGCAACAGCTTCCGCTGTGTGATTCCTCAAACAAGCAGACACACGCTCACATCGCTGCTTAGGCGATACCCACAGCCCGGCCGGTGTGGCTTAGTGGCTGAGCATCAACCTATGAACCAGGAGGTCACCACTCGATTCCTGGTCAGGGCACATGTCGGGTTGTGGGCTCGACCCCCAGTAGGGGGCATGCAGGGGGACAACTGATCAACGATTCTCTCTCATCATTGATGTTTCTAGCTATCTCTCTCTTTCTCCCCCCCACCCCCTTCCTCTCTGAAATCCATAAAAAATATTTTTAAAAGGATACCAATATGTTTTCACCTACACACACACACACACACACACACACACACACACACACACACGGCTATGCAGTGGATTGTAAAAATAAGAAGCTGTGAGGTTAAAAGCCATCAAGCCAAAGACACATTGAATCCAGGCGGGCCACAGATAAGGAAGAGAGGCCAAATACAGCACGCACGTGGTGAGGAGAGAACACAGACTCTTCCACGGCAGGACTGAGAATACCTGACGGGGCTTTTGTTAGGAGCTGACTCAAGTATGTGTGCGGCTCCCAGATGCCGCCTGCACCTGCTCCTCATTTCGGTAGAAGTTGCATTCCTGTCTCACATTCCTTGCGAGGAGGGTGGGCTGCATGGCGAGTGTTTGCAATGTGTGTTCATGATGTGTGTTTCAAGGCTGTACCATAGCAGAAAGGTAACAACAGAACGGGGGGGTGGGAGGGGGGACTGGGGTATTGGGGACAGGGTCTGGGACAGTTGTAAATACCGTGACCGGGTTCCTTCCAGTCCCAAACCTGCCCAACAGGCCCCAGAGCAAGCATGCACCATTCTAAAAGGAGTCTCTGGGTGTCTGCCCTGTATCACAGAGTGTTCCAGGGAGCAGGGACAGAATGGTGGGCTAGACAAGTAGGTGCTGGTCTTTCTGGAGCTTCTCATTTCTGGGGAATACACCCAAAGACAAGTTAGCAGACAGACACCAAATGGCCATCAGTAAGAGCTATGTGGGGAACACAGGGCAGAGAAGGGCAGAGTCCACTCTTGGGGTGTTTCCTAAAGACCGGGAAGTAACCCAGAGACTCACAGGAAAAGGAAGGGAGACATGTGAGGGGTTAGACCAGTCTGAACTAGAAGGGAGTTAGAATAAGATGAGTTAAAGCAGTGGTTCTCAGCCTTCCTAACGCTGCGGCCCTTTGATACAGCTCCTCAGGTTGTGGTGACCCCAAGCATAACATTATTTTCGTTGCTACTCCGTAACTGTCATTTCGCTGCTGTTAATGAATTGTAATGTAACTATCTGTGTTTTCCGATGGTCTTAGGCTCTACAGTCTCGACCTACAGGTTGAGAACCGCTGCTGAAGAGCCTAAAACCGTTGGCTGTCCTGTGTCCTTTGCAGACCGTCCCACCTCCTGCCTCCCCTGGAGGTGCTGATCGGGCCACCGATTGTGAGGAGGAAGCCTTCCCTCTGCCCAGGACTCACGGGACAAACAATGCTGCTTCCACAACATGCACTGCGCAGGCCGTCCCGGCTGGGTGCTCTTGGCGCTCTCCTGCTGGTGAGTGCTCCATGGTAAACGCTGAGCTTGATTATTTCCCGCCAGTGCACTGGGCCCGGGGCTGATGGGGATGGGCTGCCTCACGCAGACACGGCCTCTCCTGTAGCCTCCGTCCGGTGCAGTGGCTGGATCAGACTGGAGAGAGATGCCTGCAAGTCCAATGCCATGTTTTGAAGTCCAGAAAGATGGTTGGGACGACCCAGCCTCTGTCAGGAGAATGGGCAGGTGCCGGGGGCACAGAGAGGACTACATTCCTTTGCCCAAAACACATGAGATGCTGATCAGCATTTCTCTGGGGGTGACGCTGAGAGTGGGCCTGTGCTCATGTCATCGAATATCCACTCAAGAGCATCCGAACTCCCGGCCTGCCCCACGTGGAGGCCTCGGTCACTTCCCACAGAGCCGTTCTGGCTGAGCCTCAGCGGCTGCTCGACCCAGGGAACCGAACACGGGATTCCTGGGCAGCTTGGGGGCCACTCCTCTGACCGTTACGGAAGCGTCTTCATTGTCAAGAAGGGTCTCATGCGCTTCGTTGGCGGCGGTGCTGGGACCCATGTGAGTAATTGTGCTCTCGCTGAGAGGCTGTGTTTCCACTCACAATCAGTCACCGCTTCAGACTAAAAGCCTTGTTCCAACTAATTGTAGCCGAAGTACCACCAAACGGTCTAGGTGATAATGAGGTTAGTGAACAGAGCTTCTGTTTCCCACACTTCAAACAGGAGCAATGCATTAAAGTACTTTCTGTAGGAATATTTATGGTAATGAGGCATATGCTAATTTTCCTTATTTGCTCAGTTTTTTCCCTTCTCATATGAATACAGCCCAGTTATTATCATTGTTTTTTATACTCAACTTTAAGAACTTCATTTCCCTCCAACCCAAGTTTAATCTTTCGAAAAATAAAATGCCACAAATTGAATATGACAATGCAGATTTATTCATATCAATGTAAATGAAGACAATACCCCACAGTAATAGAGGGAAAATTAGATATAAAATCAGAGCTGTAGTCCTTTTAAATGGAATCTCAAGCTCTTTGCCAGGCCTTTGTGTTACTATTAATGAAATAGATAGTCCTTACAGGCACTTGAATGCTGTCCTGTCTTGGGTTTGGGGAATCCTTGGAGCTAGTGTGAGAGTAGCCAAGTGTTACAGACTTTACCAGGCGACCGGAAAACACACACATAGGAGTACTTGGAGATACAGGAAAAACCCAGTTATTTCCAGATGTACTACCCTGTTTCCCTGAAAATAAGACAGTGTCTTATATTAATTTTTGCTCCCAAAGATGGGCTAGGTCTTATTTTCAGGTGTTGTCTTATTTTTCCATGAAGAAGAATATGGTACACATTGATTGTTAAATGAAAATAAAGGAAATTTATTACCTGTGTACGGTACGGTAGTATGGTAGTTGTCAACACAAACCAGACAAACTGTGAATCCTACAGTATCAAAAATTTACTCATTTATTCAATGACAATCATGTCATCATCTTCTGGAACATCGTCATTACAATCCAATTCCTCAATTTCTGGTGAATTTCTTGTGACTCCATTTCTTTCAGAATCAGTGGACCAAATTTCTCATGTTTAGCCTGGGAGGGGTTCTTTTTTTGGGGGGGATGCCTTATATTTCATTCAGAAGGAAACCTGTAAGTAGGTCTTATTTTCGGAGAATGTCTTATTTTCGGGGAAACACGGTAGGACCATGACTTAGGAGAGCCTGTTTCCAAATCCTGAGCAAGCCGATATGGAGGAAGCTTGCTCTTTATCCCTTTGGTTTCTTTGTCCCCCACATATGGATCAGACTTCCTGACCTTTCCCAGGCTTTTCTTTCTTTCTTTCTTTCTTTCTTTTTTTTAAAAAAATGTATTTTATTGATTTTTTACAGAGACGAAGGAAGTTAGAAACTTCCATGAGAGAGAAACATCAATCAGTTGCCTCCCGCACACTCCCTACTGGGGATGTGCCCGCAACCAAGGTACATGCCCTTGACCAGAATCAAACCTGGCAACCTTGAGTCCGCAGGCCGATGCTCTATCCACTGAGCCAAACCGATTAGGGATTTTAAAAAGCCCGTGTGTTGGGATAGGGACCATGAGACTACACCTAAAGGCCTGGCCTGGAGCCAGCACTGACAATCCTTCCGGGGGTTGTGTATGGTTCATGGTTTGAGGCCTCTGTGAAATGGGAGTATTTAGGCAGACAGGTCTTGTAAGTCCAGATGATTAGGGAAGGGGCAGTGACTAGACTCTAGGCCTACAGGAACGTGCATGAGGGACACGGATTCACTAGGTACAGAGTCAGGCTGCTAACCTCCCCACTCCCCAAAATGTCTTATTTTCCTCATCCAAAGCACCGGACCAATGAGGTTCATGCTTGCAGAGGCCCAGCAGGTGAGGCCAAGTTGGGACAAATAAAGGAAGGAAGAGAAAACAAGGAAGGTGCTTACCCAGCAGTTTCTCCAATGCCTCAGAAACAGCGAGGAAGGTTACACGCTGGCATTTGGCATCACAAAGGGAATATTAGGTTTTGATGCTTTATCTAAAACCCTTTCAACTACAGTTTTGTTATAAAAATATTCATAAAGGCAGAATTAGGATGCTTCTTTGGAAACACTGTTTCATGGGGGAGAAAAGACTGATTGAGCAGTAAGATGTAAAAAGGGATGTGATTCAATAACAGACCTACATTATTTTTGAAAAAGCATTTCCCTCCCCTGTAGGTAATGAAACAATAATAACTACAAAACCCAGAGAACTCGTGACACAGAGGGACCAAATCAGTTTCATATGAATTCAGATCTACGTCCTTGATACGGTTCTAAGTGATGCTCTCCTAGCCTATCACCATGGAAATCGGCATCCAATTATTTGCATTATATTTTTAAAAGGAGAAGGAGTGCTTCTAGCACAGAATAGAAGTGGGCCTTAGGATAAAGCTGGCCATTGTGCTGGTGGAAGTCTACTTGCGGATGAATGGTATCTTAAACAATCTCCCGTCATTCCCTGTAAGCAAAACACCTGGCTTTGCTTTGTGAGAAAGCCTCCTCAACAGCTCCACAGAAAGTTATGAGCGGCAGAAGCGGGTTCAAGCCTCGCTCTCCCCTTCCAGGGAAAGGTAGGAGATGAAAGATGTTTTTTTCAATTTTAGTTTAATTTCATTTGAAAGGAAAGGTAAGAGGATATCCTGGCCTCAGCTGTAACTGCATGGAGTAGAGGAGCTGGTAAAGGCATATGTGCTGTCCGCAAGAGGAAGCTTGTGTAACAGAGAAGCAAGCTACCGCTGATGAGGCGCACCTGGGTGTTCTGAGTAAGAAAAACGTTAAGACCAGGATGCCGCCTCACCAAGTGGCCACGTAGCCAGGGCAACCACTGGTGCTTTTCTGGAAGGCCAAGGGGTAGCTGACTCCCCACTGACTCCATCACCTTGTCTCCTTCTTCCACTCACAAGCCTGGAATGGTGGTCGGTTTTACTTTTCTGCCTCATTCACGCCATCACTCCCAGAAGACTGATGGAAAGGCACTCTCTCAAGGATCCTTCATCACACACACTAGGTCATAGATGAACACTGAGAACTGATCCCTTTTTGCGTGTCTATTTCACACGTTATCCTCAGAATATTCTGTTTCCCTGGGTCACAGCCACGGCCAGGCTGCTGTACTGAAACTTCAAATAAGGGGGACGGTTCCGGACAAAGCCATTGCAGAAGTTCCTGTCTGTGATAGGGCAGGAGATGAGGACCCCAGAACACAATCTGGAAACCATGACAACGCCAGCCTCCCTTCCCGAGAGACCAGGAAGTCTCTGGAGAAACGGTCCTCTGACATCTGTAATGTCACACGTGTTATTTGCACCACTGGCTGATGTCCAATAGGAGAACCAAGTGGAAAGGCGATTCTGGCCAAGTCCCAGGGGTCATTTCAACCAAATTTGAAGGAGAAACAGGCCTCCGGGGCCTGACCTGGCTCACTTCTCTCCCACCCTTTCCCTCCTGCGTGGCCTGCAGGGGTCTCCACACTTCTTAGTCCGGTGCCTGGGCAGCAAGAGCTTGCAGCCTGGGTCCATCACAGAGCAGAGCCTTCCTATGTGCGTGGCTCCCTTACATCCTGGCAACCCCATGGGGGTCAGACTTCTTTCTTGGTGGCTCAAGACCCCACGTGTGGATGTTCTGGCAGATAAGACAGAAGAGTCATCACCATGTATGGCTTAGCCTCAGAAGTTACTGGGCCTTCGTCCCACTGCATCCTATTGATTACAAGCAAGTGACAATTCTGCCCAGACTCAAGAGGAGGATTGTCAGATTCCACCTGTTGATGGAGCAGCAGCAAGGCCTGGAGGGACTTTTGAGACAGGATATGTTTGTGGCCATCTTTCAAAAACACAGTCTCCTACAGTATATTCATCACACCTGATTCCCTAGTCATGGATCATCCAACTCCTCAAAAGAGAACAGAACAGAGATCCTCACACTTGAGTTTGCATTCAGAATCACCTGGAGGGTTTGCTACAACTTAGGTGGTTGCGGGACCTGCCTCCAGAGTTTCTAATCTAGGGAATAGGTTTGAGATCCTGGGGTGGGGCTTGAAACTTGCATTTCTAACCATTGCCAGGTGATGTTGCAACTTCTGATTCAGAGACTTGGCTTGGAGAGCCACTGGAATGGAACCTGAGGAAGAGGAGGCTGGGATAGAGGATGGAAGAGGCCCTCATAGGAAGAATGAGCCTGTGAAGTCTACCGACGGTAAGTACCCAGCGAGGGTGACGCCACGGATGCCAAAAGGAGAAAATGTTCCAAGACAGGCCACGGAGGCAGATGTTCTTTCCTGGTTAATCCCATTGTCCAAACCTCATTACCTTTCTTTCGTCCCGTTGTTCTGAGAGTTCCCAATGTAATTCACATCAGAAGATAGGATTTGCTTTTACTTTGTTTTTTGATCTGAAATCTATATGTAGACTCTTCTTGTCACAGACGCATTTCAAATTCAAATTTATTTGAATTCAATATATAAATCAAATATATATGTCATAGGTAGAGGAATTGAGAGCACCTAAGTTTCCCCTTTAACCAAGGGTGGTAATAATCCATTATTTCATAGGATCAAAGCTAGTGTGTACTTTACATGATATGACATGGTATATGAATTTGAGTGCAACAAATTATCTTGGAATCTACATATAAAATAAAATACTAATATTCTGACTAAAAGTTAACCACAGACTTGTCTGGTTTTCTTACTCTGTATCCACACATCTTAACTCACGACACTGTCACTCCTCGCTGAGTAGGAGACATAAATAGAGCCTCGTCTAAGCCATGGGGATCTTTCTAGACAAAACTACTGGAACTACATCTTCCTCGAGAGAATGGGGAGAAGACTGTTACACTTTTGTGGGAAGTGTTTAATTTGACATTTAAAGATTCCTATTGGTTTAAACATATGGAAGAGCAGAGAAGGAGATAGTGATGAAACCAACAAAACACGAATTCAGCACATTTTTTGTAACCGTCTCTATTCCAAGGTTAAGAACTGATGTTGTTGACGTGGGATGGAAAAGGACTCCCTCCTCCCTTGTCAGGTAAGACCCAGCAGTCACACACTGTGCCTCTGACAAATCCTCTGTCTGACTTTTCTCCTGGGCTTTCCATTCTCTGATATGACAGCTTTAATGTCAGTCTCTAGAAGAAAACTCACAGATATCCTGTCTTGTCTACCTTTTTTCTTCTACTGACATAGGTCAATCAGAGACATATTACAGTGTGGAAAAATGAAACTTTGCCCCCACTATACTTCTCTAATAACATTTATTTTGTTAATAACGTCCCTGCTTAGAACCTCTTCTAAATCAGTTTATACTTAATCTTAGTAAGAAAACACATCGCCACTGCTCACAAATAAGAGCTACATACTTGAGGGCTGGCACTGTGCTCTGAGAGGCAGAAGACCCTGGAAGACGTCCAGCTGATTGCATCACCATCTGCGTCCCATCATGCTGACCAAATCCATTCCATCACCACTGGCAGGGCGCAGATGAGAGCCAGGCCCTGACACTCAGCCTCCTTCCCCTGATTGGCCTGGGTCTCACATGGGACAGGGCATTTATGCATCGGGTGGCAATCATGCCCAGGCCTGCATTGGAAGTGGGAAGAGAGAGTGGGAGGTGGAAAGGTCAATGGTGGGCAAGCAGGGCTGGACACCCACTCACCATTCTGAAGGGCAGTGGGATGTGTGTAGAAGAGTTGTAATAATGTTTGAAAATGGACATTTCTTACATGTTAATAAACACCAGGTGATTAAAAGGAGAGTTAGAGCCCCAGCTGGTGTGGCTCAGCGGATAGAGCATCAGCATGTGGACTGAAGGGTTCCAGGTTCATTTCCAGTCAAGGGCACATGCCCAGGTTGCAGGCTTGATCCCCAGTGTGGAGCATGTAGGAGACAGCCAATCAATGATTCTCTCTCATCATTGATGTTTCTATCTCTCCCTCTCCCTTTCTTTCCAAAATTAATAAAAATATATTTTTAAAAAAGAAATTAGCTACCAATGTAGATGATAAGAAATAAATAGAAGCAAAGAATTTGCAAAGAAGAAGAAGACACCAAGAAAGTTTTTGTAGTACTATTTCCCAATTGCGTTCATCTGTGCTATTTCCATTTTACTAAATTATTATTTTTTCTTTCTTTAAAAAAAATCACATGCCATTAGCATGGCCTCTGTCCTTGTCAATGTCACACCGGAGGCTGGGAACCTGAATTTCCCTGAGCCCCTCGGGGGCAGGGCGAGCACTGTGGTGCTGGTCAGAGGTGCGTGCAAACCACTGTCTCTCCTCCATGCATTTGGGCTGCCACCCAGTTCTCACAGGAGATCAAGAAGCAGGCACACAAGTGGTAGCTATGGAGTCTCAAGAGGAAGAAAGAGATCAGGATCCTCTTCATGTTCCCAAGTACGACATACAAAGGAGTTTTCAGACCTCAGACCGTCCCCCCACTTCACCGAAGCAATAAGTGGCCAGAGACGCGCTCATTTCTGGCTCAGTGATGCGATGCGCCAGGAGTGCTCTGCTTGATGGTCAGCAGAGCCCCCTCACTCCAGGAACCGCATCCTTCCCTGTTCCGGGTGATGGATCTTCACTTTAACCGTAGAAGCTCCTCTCCATTAGGGCCACTGCCATCTTTCATTCTGCTCTGTGGCTTCTCCTTCATAAACTTTGATGTGTGCAGACAACACATTCATACTCGGGCTGGGAAAATTTAATTAGGTGAGTCTACAAATTAATGGTTGCAATTAGACGGCTACTAACTGCCTGGTGCTATGCGTTTATGTATGCAGGGATTATTATCAGAAGCCTGGATGAAAGTCTGTGGAGCTGAAGGTGCTACCTTTCAGACGCATGCTCAGCACTTAATAATCCACATTAATTAGCCACCAAAGCCCCAACAGCAGGCATTGAAAAAAAATGAGAAGAAAGAAAAAGTTGCCTTCCTCGGTATATGTACAAACAAAGTGACTCATTAACAGAATCTAAAGAAGACGGTTTTCTTTGTATACAGGCAAAATTCAGAATCTTAAACATCACATAAATCACCATAAGACAATTTGTTAGACTATAAACTACATGAAAATACGAACTCCAAGTCTATCCTACAAAAGGCGTCAGGTTCTTTGTTGTTGTTCCTGAGGTTCGTGGTAATGATTGCAAAGGCATATTTAAAGAAAATGATGATTTTTCAGTAAGTTTTATGTTTAATCTTGAAGGTGATTTACCAGGACAAATTTCACAGAGATCTCCTGAGGAAACTACAACGGCTTTTCAAGTTGCTTCTCAAATCTTTTCTTCAGACACTAGGGGCACCGTGGCTCTTAGCAGAGAGACAGATCCAAAGCACCATCTGAAACCAAAAAAGCAGGACGACGCCAATCCTGGGAAGACAGGAGCCCATGCACAGAAGTTTGAACATCACACAGTGAGGTGAGAATGACTCATTGTTGCAAACGGAAATTGCTAGAACCTTCCCAAAGAGTAATTTTGAGATGGATTTCTAGTCTCTTTAAAATAGTCGTTATCTTTGACCCAGTAATTACAAAAATGGGATTCAATCTTAAGTAAATACCAAATTTAAAATAACAAACACTCAACCTCAGCATCAATAACAATAACCCCTAAATCATAGCAAGTTCTAAAGTCGTAATTATTACCATTGCTATGATTGCTATAAGTTATTTTAAAAGGTGAATAAGCAGTTTTTCAGTTCATTCACTGCTGCATGCATTTGACAAATATTCATTAATCACTTGTATGCATTGGGGCCACAGACAGAAAAATGCCTACTGTCCGCTTATAGTCCTTTGAGGAGAGATGTGTAATAAACAGGCTGAAGATAAATAATCATTTCAGAACAGTGTCTGAGTGGTGGGGTTGTGCAGCGGGATGTGCCGAGATGCCTGGTGTGGGGTGTGGGGTGTGGGGTGTGGGGTGTGGGGTGTGGGGTGTGGGGTGCGGGGTGTGGGGTGCGGGGTGCGGGGTGTGGGGTGTGGGGTGTGGGGTGTGGGGTGTGGGGTGTGGGGTGTGGGGTGTGGGGTGTGGGGTGCGGGGTGTGGGGTGCTCTCTCTTGGCTGGAGGAGATAGAAAGGTCTTCCTGAGATGGTGGCATTTGATTCGAGACCCAAATTAGTGATGAGGGAATGCAGTGCTAAAAACAATAGGACACACCTATGTCTCATCAGTTATCTTACATAACACTCACCTGCTGCTATTTTGCAAAATAGCAAACTGCTACTACTAATACTACTAATAAAGAAGTTCAGATTTCCCAAAATAATGTAAAACAACCCAAAAGCTAATGATTTAATAATTCTCTCTAATAAAGAGGGACTATGTGAATTGACTGTCTTGCCATCACAAAGAGGGCTGTGCCCACAGTGGAGATGGGGTTTCTGTAACACCGGATGGCTGTGTCCACAGCTGAGGCATGGTTCTTGTAACATAAGATGGCTGCACCCACAACGGAGGCTGAGTCCCCATAACGAGCCTTAACGAGCGATCAACAGGGTCCTGAGGCTGCATGTCTCTGGGCCAGGGTTGGGGAACCTGAGGATGCACCCCCACCAGACGGTGCTTTATGGGGGACCTCAAGGTGTGTCTCCTGCCCCCGTGCCAGGTCAGGGGACCTCAGGCCGAGCCTCTCACCTGGTGGGGCTTGACAGGTCTGGATCTTGCCCAATGCGGGTGGGACCAGCCAAGTCTGGGTCTCCTGTGATTTCAAGGCACACACAGTTGGGCAGGGACTTGACTCTGGGTCCTGTGGCACGCCCCAGACTCTGACAGGAGGAAGATTGTCATATGCATTTTACTAATTTTCTTCCATCTCTGACACTTCTATTATAAAGGGCAAATAGCAACATTAAATTATTTCCTCTAATTAATCCCCCTTTAATTTGCATGAATGTCATGCACCAGGCCACTAGTTTCAAAAATAAAAAGGTATCAATGTATTATGACATCAACTAACTCACACATTTACCAAATAAGCATTATTTATGGCTGAACATGAATTATCATTCTAAGACAAATCTTTAGTTGATAAAATGATAAGTAGATAATTATTGCCCCAAAACAAACTAACACTCCACAAAATGAAGACATTTTTAGTAATCCTGAAAATTTCTAAGATAAAATTACTTAGCACACTTACTAAAAATTAAAGCTCATGAATGCTGTCATTATTTTGTTGCAGAGTTTATTGTAAGTAAAATTTTAAACTAAGCTTATATTGACCATCCACTGATAAAGAAGATGGTGAAAAGGAATGTCAGGCTAACTCCAAATATCTTCTTCTGACTCTTGCCCTAATTCTGTTTTTGTGAGAAATATATGAGGAGAGCTTTTGGAAAATCCCTTTATATGTTTATTTTGGTATTCTTCAAGCTACTGCAGAGTTTTATTGGTATGGAACTATAGTAGGTTTTGTTTCAAAAAAAAAGTTGTAGTTTATCATTTCTTGAGTTTTATATTAGATAAAACTGCCTGAATCAAAATCAATACTCTCAACAGTTATATTCCACTCCTTCAAGATGTCTCCTTCAAGGTGGCTTCTGAAGAGAGGGTTATTGCTGCAATGGAAGCTCTCGAGGCCACCATTTATTGTCCCCTGTAGGCATGGGCCCCCACACATGCACACGGGAATGAGTCCAGGCATACCTCATAAATAATTCACGGGCAGGAAGGGCTGTGTCATGCAGGGTGCACATGTTTAAGGCTCTGTATCAAATCGCCAAGTTGCTCACTAGAACACAAATATACACATGGTTCATACTAACATTGTGTGTGTGAGCAAGCACACTGTGTGAATGTTAGCTGCTTTTTCGTTGTGGGCTTATAATAATCTTCCCACCCAGAACCATGTCAATAATCATCCACATTTTCTCTTTGGAAATAGTTTTGCAATTTCATTTTTTATATTTAAATGTCAAACCCACATGGAGCTTATGTTAATTGCAATGTGACTCAGGGGTCGAACTTCACCAATTTCCAAGCATCGGTCTCGCTTGATTCTCACAGTGCACAGAAGCCACCGGGATGGGCGTGACGCTGTGTCATGCCACTGATGACTGACCGTGGAAGTAAGGGCCAGAAGAAGTGGGTGAGTATTGGGGGGTAGGGGACCTCCCCCACGGGGTTTCCATAGGTTCCTTGAGGCAAGCAGACTTGCATGACTGAGGGTGTGGACATAGTACCTCCAAAAACAGCTGTTGTTTTGTTTTGTGTTAGTCTAAACAGAAATTTATTTTTCAGATACTAGCATTAATAAAAACTGTCATCATCTTCAAATCCAAATAGAGAATAACTACCTGCTACGCTGTGGTAACATGTATGAAAGGCTTGAAGGGTTTTTTAACGTGTCACAGTTGTAATTATGGGCATGTATGTGCATCTTTTGCAGGCCTGTGGGGAGGGTATGCTGCCCACTGTGCCTGGGCACATGTGTGCACCTGCACTGGCACATATGCAAGGCGCCACAACATTCAGGCAGTTCCTTAAGGCAAGTAATCATCCCAGTGGCTTACAATGTAATGCTGGACATCGGATGACTTCAAGCTCCGGGGTCTCAGCACAGGGTCATCCATGTTTTTCTGGCACAGGTGGTTAGAGGACATTGGTAAGCTGATGCTGGACGGAGCTGGATGATTCAGAAAGTTGTCAGCACAGACTTGCTGAAAGCGAAGATAAGACTCTAGCGATGTGAATGTAGATACCTGAAGTTGCACTGTCTCACTTCATTTGGATTGTTGTAACGAAACCACACAGAATGGGTGGCTTGTAAGCAACAGAGATTTCTTTCCCACAGTCTGGAGGCTGGCACCTGAGATTGGGGTGCCGGCATGGTCACGGGAGGGCCCCCTTCTGGGTCACTGGCTTCTGGTTGTATCCTCCCAGGGCCCACGGGGTAGGGATCTCTTCGGATCCTCTTTCATGAGGGTTCCAACCTCATGACTTAAGCACCTCCCCAAGGCTCCATCCATTAATACCATCCCCTTGGCGGGCTAAGATTTCAACATATGAGTTCTGAGATGATAAAAAGTACAGGCCAAAACATGCAATTGAAAAAAAATATGATCCATGTTAATAGAATTTCAGTTCTGTTTTCTAAGTGTGTTTGTTGGAGAGATAAAAGTGATGCTTTTAACCTGATGACAGTTTTTGAAGACTGTAATAAATCTATAACAACTTCATATTCACTAAAAGTGTCTTTTGTTTTTCTCATCATTATTTTAATAACTTATCTAAGTATTTCATAGTTCCTGTGCTGTGTCTCATGATGACCTTCATGCTCACGTAGAAAGATATGATGAGGTGTACCCCCAAATTCTTTACCCCTTGAGCTACCACAGTCAAGGGAATTTCTCCAAGTTGCAGCAGTTTTTCAGAAAGTGTTCCTTCTCATTAAAACTTAAAATTCTTCTTTGATGAAAATAGTAAATTGAACAAATAGTCTCATTCTACCCTACTAGGTGGATAGACTTGCCAGCTCCTTAATGGGGAAAAAAACAAAGAGCCATTGGGACGTGGTGAGTTGCTTCGGATAAAAAGGAACATCTGAACAGTCAGGAGAATTGGAGGGCAGTTTTGGGAATGTGTGGCAGAAGGGAGCTCCAGACCAGCCGAAGTCCTAGACACGGAGGAAAAGAAAGAAATAAAAGCTGAGGGGTCCCGGACCTGATCTGGACCCAACTGTGCCAGCCCCACATGCACACCAACCCACCGACGGCTCCCGTCTCCCTTTCCTCCCCAGGGTGATGCAGCTTTCAAACATGTTAACTCAGACAACCTCCACAATTTTTGAAAAATGATGTGCCTTTGACCCATTTTCAGCTGTCTTTGAAGTGTTACCATGTGCTTCTAAATCAGTTCACTTTTTTTACTTGCTATTTGGAGGGAGAAAGTTAAATGGAGAAAGCTGAAATACTTTGACAAATGAACCACGAGGTAAAGCCAAAGACCTCATTTTGGGTTCTAATAAGTCCACTGATTTCCCCACTGGTAAAAACCAAACAAATAAACAAACAAACAAAAAAGCATTTAAAATATCTCAAATTTTCTATTTGGCAAAGAAGGAAACTTTGATATGAGGAATATGCAAATGAGAAATCTATTATATTTTGCTTTTACAGATGATTAAAACATATTTTATTAGAAACACCATGTCTAAGCTACTGATATATTCTGTCCACAGCTTAGGGTTTCTGGAAAGACCCTCAGATGAAAACCAAATGATTTTAGAGGTGAGAGAGGTCTTAGGGTCATCTGACCCAGCCCTCTAATCGACAGCTGAAGAAACTGAAGCGGGAACAGGTCAAGGAACTTACTCAAGGTCACACTGCTAATTACTAGCAGAGTGAGAAGCCAATAGGTCTCTACTTTATTCTTAATTCTGATCCTGATGACCTTCTACATGAACCAAATACCAAATTTCTTGGAACTGTAGCTGCCTCTGTTATAAATGCAGTTAATACCCCTGGTTCCTCCATATCTCATAAGCAGAGTAATAGGCTTTGTGTGAGTGCAGAGCAATGTCCTTCAGCTTCTGTGACAAGCAACTTATCCATTATTGTTTTACCAGCCAGGATTCTCTGAGACAAGCAACAGAAAACACACACAGCTTACCTACACAACAAGAAAATTTCCCAGAATGCTACCAAGGGTCTCAGAGGATGAAAGGGGACTTGGGGTGACTGGCCTGGCCCAGGTGAGGAGGAGGGTTCTGGAGAAGGTGCTGGAAGGGGGAATGGCTCCACAGCCTTACCTAGAACCAACGCAGGATTGATTCTCCTCCAGCTGTCCTCACACCAGTGTGGCCCTCTACAGGGACCCAGTTTTGTGGGAGGAAGAAGTGATTGGTTTGGATTAGATGACAAAATCACCCCTAAGAGATAAATCGGTGAGATGATGCTACCACAAAGAGCCCCAAAGCCCTGTCAGCATCCTGAGCAAGAGGAAGGGCCTTCCAAGATGCCACATGGGGAGGGAGAGGTAAGTCCTTCAAAGGAAATGATGCGAGGAGAAGAGGAAAGCATGCACGGACGAACCCTGAAGTAACATGTGTCCACTGTGGCCGCCACGTTTCAGGGGACTGCTGCAGCTTGCCTTTGGTACTATTGCCCTAGAAACAAAAGCTGTGAGCGCAGCCCATACGGACTCGATGTGAAGAAGAGCCACCTGGTAGTGCTCTGATGACCAAGCAGAGCACTCACCGCATCAGTCACGTGTGCCCCATGAGAAAGCCAGGTCCCTGGATGAGAGTTCAGATGTTCGGTTGGTTTGCTGATTATATAGGCACAAGCTGCCCTCAGGCTCCTCCTAATCCAGCTACCAGTGTCAGCTCGGATTTAAGGGATCAAGAGAAATGTTTCCATTTGAATTTAAATCCAGACAGTAAACTCCCCCCTGTTGCTTACGAAGCCAATACAGTCTGATGTCCCATCGGCGTTAGTGAGCTTGGCATATCCAGACCTCCGAGTGCCTCCGTGGCCTGAAGGACGTGTGCAGCGAGTCGGTTCCTCCCCCTGAGGCCCAGAGAGGGCATTTGTTTATAACAAATCTCTGGCTACTTTCCCCTCCTCCTTCCCCTGGCCACCACATTGCATAGTGACTTCCAGAATGTTCTCAAGAATGAGTGCAACGCAAATTCACAACTTCACTGGGTAGCTCCACACCAGCAGAGGCGCTGAGGACGGGGCCGCTTTGGCTGTGAGTTGAAAACCAGCAATACCCTAATGCGCGCGCACACACACACAGATTCTTCACATTACATGCCAAATACATACACCAACTGATCATTGGGCACAGAAATTGGGCTCTGCTGATGGCAAAGCCAGGTGAGAACGTAGACGTCATCTAAAACAACATGCCCACTTTAGTTTACAAAGAACACCTGGCATTGAGGACGGTTGATTGACTCAGAGTCAGACACTAAGTGAGAGGCAGAGCTTGAACTAAAACTCCTCCGCCATTGTGTCCTGCCCCCCAGCAGGGTGGCGTAGAGCTGGCTGCCAGGCATTCAGAGTAAATGCTGAGCGGAGCCCATTAGCATCCGAGAGCAAGCCCCGACTTTATCCCAGACTAAGGGCAGAGTGTTCATCGTGTTTTATTTCCTGATGCAAAAATGGACACACAATTTAGTTCTTTTGATGGCCCTGACCAGTTTGGCTCAGTAGATAGAGCATCGGCCAGTGGACTGACAGGTCCCAGGTTAGATTCTGGTCAAGGGCATGTACCTTGCTGGAGGACACGTATCCAGTAGGAAGGGTGCAGGAGACAGCTGATTGATGTTTCTCTCTCATTGATGTTTCTAACTCTCTATCCCTCTGCCTTCTTCTGTAAAAAATCAATATATATATATATATATATATATATATATATATATATATATATATTAAAAAGAGAGAGAGAGAAGGATGAGTAGGTTCCTCCTGTGTTAAAGGATATGTACACCAGTCTTAAAAATACTGACTAGCATTACAGAAAACAAATTAACTGGAGTTCAAGTTCCCTGTCAAATATCAATCATATGCTGGCAGTCAGTCTCTTTCAAATTACAAATAATTACAAAGGGTCTAACTGGTAGTGACGGCTAATGTTTCAAACTCAAGTCTTCTGTGAAACCATTTCTTCTCTGAAAATCATAGTTTATTTTCTGCAAAAAGACACCTTTTAATTTTATGTGTTATATCCAATTTTTATAGACTATAATCACATCATTCCTGAAAACCCCTTTATGGCAAATTTATTTCACACTCTCTGGTAACATTTTAAAATGTTTTATTTACTTTTTAACGTGCTAAAAGAGTACTCATGTCTTTCCTACATAATCACCATCTAGTTGTTCATCAATTAACGGGTCATTTCCTAATCATGGTCACTTCTGCCCTTTGGAAAAGGGAGAGTGCTTTGGCTAAAACCCACTGCTGCCACCTAGTGTTACTGGACAAGCACTGCCTCAGCTTGATCCCTTGCCTTTTTGTGTCAGAGACACTATCCTTTGGAGAGAGGGGGAAGATAGAGAGAGAGAAGAGAAGAGAGAGAGGAAGAGAGAGAATGAAAGAGAGAGAGAGAGGGAGAGGCAAAGAGAGGCGAATTGGTTACTTTATCGGTAATCTTAGTAATTAATTATTTTGGAAACTTGCATTTTTCTACTGACTCTTTTATGCTATCATAGTCGGGGCTCCAGACAGGCTCTGGTCTTTGAATGCTTTGAAGGCTTACACTGCAGAATGTGAGGCAGTGTGATGGCTTGAGGCAGTCCTCCATATTGATGGGGTTGACTATTAATAGACGTGAGCTTCAATAAGCCACGTGCAAAAGCACTGTGTCCTTTGCTTCCATTCCCTCTGATGCCAGGCGCCTGGGGACCTTGTCGGCCATGGCGGCAGGTGCCCCCGGACCACTGCGCCGCTTCGCCTGGCACATCCAAGACTCGTTCCAGCGAGGAGCTGCTGCTGTACTCCAACGGAATGGATCAAACAAAGCACAAAAATCTACTGTGCAAGGACTGAATAAAAACTTCCCTTCGAAGAGTCTAAAATAATGAGAATTAAATGACTTTAAAGATTCCCATCTGCTTTACAAGGGTGTCTATACCCCACTCAGTAGGAAATATTGGGGACGGGTGGTCAGAAATGTGAAAGGCTGGGGTTCATGGTCAAGGGCAAGCGGAAGCGGCCAGTGGGTGATGACAGGAGAAGCAGGTGTCGGGAGGGGAGGATATGGGGGTCATCTCTTGCCCTGCGGAGGCAGAGCAGTTGTGGGGCCAAGATCCCAGAAATCTCTGCTGCACAGGAGAGTGCTGTCTCAGAAACAGGAGGCCTGAAAGAGTGGCCAGGACAGGGGACTGTCCTTAGATGGGCACTTTTCTCTTTAATGGATTTTATTGGATTCAGAGAGGAAGGAGAAGGAGAGAGAGAGAGAAACATCAATGATGAGAGAGAATCATGGATCAGCTGCCTCCTGCATGCCTCCTACTGGAAATCGAGCCTACAACTTGGACCTATGCACTGACCAGGAATTGAACCTTGACCTCCTGGTTCATAGGTCGACCTTCAACAACTGAGCCACGCCCCTGGGCTAGATGTGCATTTTCCCATTAGCTTGATGTGTATCTTGGAGCCCTAGGCTAACCTTGTTTGGTTTTTCCTTCTCTTACTCATGTGTACGGACCACACTTGCACAAACTAAAATCAAGACCATTTCCCTTCCTCACATGACTAGATGTATCTGTGGGGCATTCTCTTCTGAATCTACAAAGAGAGTGAGCTACTCTTTGGCACCTTAAGCTCTGAGATCTATACAGACAAATGGGCACCACGTTTCAGTGATTCCACACCCAGCAAACATTCCTTTCTCATTCCCATTCCCATGTGTTCGCAGTGTCTTCCCTGTCGGGTGCAAACTGGGGGCGGCTCTACCTCGTGGCACCTCCATACCCCAGGATCTCGGGGCCTCCGCTGGAGCCAGGGATGAAGAATCTGAGGCTGTGGAGAACTGCAGAGCACGGCCCCAAACCTGGATTCCCCGTGTGTTATTTCCACCCTCATTGCACTCCACAGAATCCAGGCCCCTGGACACACTCATACTTCCCATGCTGGGAAGATTGCCTAGGTCAGTGTTGGCAAACTGCAGCTCGAGAGAGCCACATGCTACTCTCTGGCCCCTTGAGTGTGGCTCTTCCACAAAACACCACGGCCTGGGCAAGTCTCATTTGAAGAAGTGACATTAGAAGAAGTTTAAGTTTAAAAAGTTTGGCTCTCAAAAGAAATGTCAATTGTTGTACTGTTGATATTTGGCTCTGTTGACTAACGAGTTTGTCGACCACTGGCCTAGGTTCATACTCAGGAAGTAGAAGAAATAGATTTTAATGTATACTTAGCGATACAATGAAGATATTACATAATCACCTCCCAGGAACCATACAGCTGTCAAGCACAGGAGAAAGCAAACTGTGACTCCTGTGTCCAACCAAACAAACCACTTGTTTTGAGAGCTCGTGAGCTAGACATTTCTTATTACTTTTTTTTTTTTTTAAGTTGGAGAAATATAAGAGAGGGAATATGCAACAAGCACGTTTGTGGCCTGCAAAGCTTAAAATTTGTATTATCTGGGCCCCTTTCAAAAAATAATTGCCAGCTCCTGGTCTACCTGTATTATTGGTGTCCTCAAAAACAGATGACACTCTCAAAAGAGCATTAGGTGAAGGGACTTGTATTAGTTTTCTAACTAACAAGTTACCACCAACTCCTGGCTTAAAACAACACACATGCATTCTCTCACAGGTTCTGTGGATCAGGGATCTGGGCGCCGCTTGCCTGGGTCCTGGCTCCAGGCCTCATGGGGTTGCTGTCTTTGTGTTGGCTGTCCCCACACACTCGGGGTTAAAGGCCACCCATCGGCTCTGGCGTGAGATCCTCTCCTTCACAATAGACCATTTTGCCATATTTTATTAGTTAGGAATCCTACCTGTGCTCAAGTAGAGCAAAGTACACATGGGCATAAATCAATTGCGGGGGTCGCTCTCGGGGTCTGCCACAGGACTCTTTGTAAAGCTGTAGCAGTGGAAAACCCAAAGGGAGTCGGAAACTCCAGTCTATTGAAAGCCGCCACCACCGCTATGCATGAGGGAAAAGGAGGGGAGCTGATACTAGAACTGGGTGGGACTTCTGGCCATCGGAGAACACACCCCAGTGGGGCCTGTGGCCTTAAAGGAGGAATGCAGCTACTGCCCACCCATGAGCTCCCTGGAGGACTGGGGGAGAGATGCTAGAGTTTTGCTTTCCTCCAGTTCTCTGTCTGCTAAGGCAACCAGAAGCAGAGGCAATCGGTGGACCGATGCCATCCAGACAGTCAGCCTCCCACGTCAGACAGCAGGTGGAAATGGCCTCTGGAGGGGCCAGTGAAAGCGATTCCAAGTATCTTGCCTTTGACTTCCTCAAGTTTCAAGAAAAGCAGGAAATAGCTCCCTGGCCCAATGATAAGTATCATATTTATCTACATCAGAAAGAAGAATGACGGGTCTGCCCCCATTCAGAGGGCACTAAGGTTATTCAAATCATCTGAGGAGCCAGCTTGGCTTACTTCAAAGGGAAAGTGACTTCAAAGCACACGGATGCTTACCCGCTCCAAGAAAGAAAAGCACAGCAGCATCTATCTATTTCTCCAACCAAGTGCTGTGGCCAGAGAATGTTCCTCACAGAAAAGATGAACATCCCTGCCCAGCACTGGGGCAGGCGCACCTGTGAGTACTGCTTCTCATGAGAATTTCCAGCTGAGTATATATTTAAATAAACTAGATGCCTGGTCCCAAAATACAAGCACTGTGGGGTTGGGGGAATGTCCCTGAGCCCAGCCTGCACCCTCTCTCAATCCAGGACCCCTCAGTGAATGTCCAAGTACTGGATTAGGCCCCTGAGAGGTTCTGGATTACGAGAGGGATGTCCAACTGTGGAAACCAGGCCTCAACTGGCAGTCAGATATCCCCCAAGGGATGTAGCAGTGCACCAAGTAGAAGGCAGCCAAAGAAGAGCCAGAACCAGGCTGGGCACTGTGCTACTCATGCACACACTCATCCTGGCCCACTGCACCTGCTGCCACCACTTGGTAGTGCTGCCATGGAGCCAAGAGAGGCTCCTGCTGCTGCAGCTGCACTTGCCAGCAGTGAGCCCAGCTTCTGGCTGAACAGTACTCCCCCTGGGGGAGCACAATGACCACAGGGGGCAGTTTCTGCCTTGAGCGTCCGCCCCCTGGTGGTCAGTATGCATCATAGCATCTGGTTGATCGGCCATTCAGGTCATTCCAGTTGTTCCATTGTAACAGTCGTTTAGGCTTTTATATATATATAGATAATGAGCTTTTTTTCCAAAAGCATGCTCCATTTGGCTAGAGGTCATATTGAAAAGATGACCTGTTTATAAGATATTAAAGGCCCAGTGCACAAAATTTGTGCATGGGTAGGTTCCTAGGCCTGGCCGGCGATCAGGTCTAATTAGGATCCCTACCTTTCGGCCTCCCCACCTCCTCCTTTCCTCACTCCCTCAGTGCCCCGCCACCACTGCTGGTCACCCGCCAGGTTTTGGGCCACCCTGGTTGTCAGCACACTATATAGCAGGTGATCGAACTCCCGGTCTCCAGGTTGATCTCCTGCAGGGTCCAATTTGCATATTAGCCCTTTATTACATAGGATTTCTAAAAGATAGAGCCATTGACTACCAGGCTGGTTTTCCTGAGTAGCTGCTGAGCTACCTGGGTTGCAGCTAAGAGAGGATCTGTTTAGAAAGCAGAAGCCTGTTGGCCCTGGGACTGCAGCTAATGCATAACAAAACAAAACACCCAGAAATATGTCAGAGAATGATGATGCAAAACCATTAAGGCCTATCATTCTCTGCATCTTCCTGGGTGTTTTGTTTTGTTCCCAGCGCATAAGAGAATAGGTGTTGATTACCCAAAAGTGAGTTTGGAATTCATATCATTCTTAGATAATACATTCATAGAATTGAAGTGTGTCTTATAAATAGTCATATAGTACTCCAAGAGTACTAAGAACACAGAAAGTGAGAACAGATTTCAGAATCAAGGATTTGAGCAAGAACCTGATGTTAATAAAATTTGAGTAAATTCATTGGTTAATATAAGAGGCTTCCTTCCTATCACTTCCTCCCACACCCCCACACCCAATAAAATATTGCTGCCTAATTGAAAGGTTTTCTCATAAGAGTTGAGGCAAAATTAATTTTAAAGAACTCATTAGCTAGATGTGATAAGATGTAAGAGTTTCTACAACAATTTTACAGGTTCCCTATGAAAAGAAAATTAATTAATGATGAAGAAAGTAAAGTAATAACAACACTGGAGTGTGAAAGGTAATATTGTTTTAAACTTCTTTAAACCATTAGTTCATTATAATACATCACAGTGGCCCTGGAATTTGAATACCAAATTCATTTATGATTAGTGCTTTGAATTAGATACCAGGCTAGCTCATAATAATAAGATACTTTAAAGTCTTATCATAAAACATGTAAATGGGAAAAACATTAGCAGCAAAGTTTTGCTATCTTCCTGAGCCACACAAAGCCATACTTACTTAAAAATATGAATCTTTAGGAATTGGGTATAAGGGAATATTTGAAACTACTTTTCTATTTTTTGTATGTTTTATATCAAATATTACTTTTATAACATAAACATGAGGCTCATTAAAAACAACAATAACAAAAATCTGGTATAAAGTGGGTAAAATGTAGCCAGAAACTTGTTTTATACCAACAAAGTATAGTGAAGAATTTTATGCTTTTTGAAGGGGATGAACAGTAGATATTGAAGAAGAAAGATTGTTTTATTTATCTTATTCAAGAGACATTTGAAAAACTTCTTATGTTCAAATTCACTTTCATGCTGAAGAGCCAAACACGGTTACATAATCCACTGTTAAGTGGAATTTAGTAGTTATTTATTTAGTTTGGCCACCAAAACCTAAAACTTTCAAAAAACATCATATAGAGGATGCATTTTATAAAATAAAATTGGTAATAACTTAATTGGTGTATCTTAATAATAGTCAGATTCTCACTGTATATTGAAGAAGGTAGAACCAGAGCATGGAGGCAAAATAGCCTTCCTCAGGAGGTCCTGCCCGCTTTCTCTCTGTTTGTGTGATACATGCAAACACGTGGTCTAGACCCCTTGTCTGTAGGAGTTACCCCCTTGGTAACTCTGCTCCCCTTACATCCAGACTCAATACTTCTTGGTCAACATATAGAACCGGGTGCTTGGATTTGCCTTCCATTTCCCCCACATCACTGAACGTGAGGGTGCCTCAGCTTGTGAGGCCTCCCTTTTCTGTTTTCCAAAGAAATCTGGAGACTTGGTTATTATTTGCTTCCATTACAGGTCTTTGTACCATGTATTTCTTTCTTTTTCTTTTTTTAATAATATATTTTAATTGATTTCATAGAGGAAGAGAGAGAGATAAAAAAAAATTAATGATAAGAGAGAATCACTGATTAGCTGCCTTCTGCATGCCCCTCTCTCCCACTGGAGATCAAGCCCACAACCTAGGCATGTTCTCTTGACTGGAATTGAACCAGGGACCCTTCAACCATTAGGCCGACACTCTATCCACTCAGCCACACCAGCCATGGCAAAATGCCCCTCTTTTCTCTGTCATGCAACCTTGCACGCAACGGGAGCCCAAGCTCATTCCTCTATAGCCTCCTTGTCTCTCCTGCAATGGTGGGCTCCCCTTTCTGGGACCCCCTGGCACTTTGTCAACATCATGGCGCTCTTACACTGCCTTGCGATCGCTTGTTTGCACGCACGTCTCCACCACTGGTGAAGTGTCTTATTCCTGCTGATACCTACCCCCACTGGCACAGCAACAGAACACAGACTTCGGTGTGTCGGTGATTCACACGTGGATGAGAAACGAATGACTGACTATTAAAGTTGCCTTTTGAAAAGCCATAGTCTGGTTTACACAGCAGAGGAAAGACAATGGATTCAAAGTCATCCTGTGAGACATCTCTAACCTAGAGCAGTATCAAGAACACACGCCAGGGCTGATGTATCCGGGCCACACCAGATATGCCAGCTTCTGTGAGCCCGGTGTGCATCGATGCAGACAGGGCTTTAGTTTTCTAGATGCCTCTGCTAAGCCTGAAACCCATTGGTCGGAATGGCATGCCCAGATGAGGTGAACAAAGACAGTAACTAACGTTCGTAAGTGCGTTCTGGGAGAAAATATGATGGAACAGCCCAGACTCCCGGGAAATGTGCACAGAACTGATCTGATCAAGTACACAATGATGTACTTGGGTGTGAGAGACCAGCTGAGCCTGCACAGGCGGGCGCAGCTCTGCCTCTGGGCCAGGAGAGGGCAGGGTGCGCCTCCCTAACCGGAGCGGGTGGTGCTGAATCCTTGCTTCCTCTGCGCTCTGGCAGCAAAGATCCCAGCTCCTCCACCTCAACCAGAGCTTCTCCCAGAGACGTTATTCTTTAACGGGTTTTGTGCTAACACCATTTCATCAACTCGTATCTCACGTTTCCGTGGGACTAGACAGAGGAGGCTTACCATCTGCCATCTGCCACTGACTAGATGTGTGGTTTCAGAAGGTTCCTTAATCCTTCCAACTCTTGTTCTCAAAACACAGATAATAAGATTTATCTCAGAGAGTTCCTGTAAGACCGAATGGAAATTAGTTTAATGTTTTGTGGTTGCGGCCACCCCCCTTTCTTTCCTGCAGGAAAAGCACACTGCTCCCTCCGCCGTCCACCCGATGCCAGTGTCCTGCGAGGCTCCGTGGCAGGACAGCATGCTCCCAAGTGAGACAGATTCTTCTGCCAGGAGCGCCGGCAGAGAGGATTAAATCTTTAGGAACCATGCTATTAAAAACCAAACTTTTTTGGAAACAGTTTGCATGTATGGACCTAAGGGAGATAAAGCCACTGAAAAATGCATTCCACAGCCCTGCCACAGTTCCCGCGGTCTCACAGGGACTCCGGAGATGTGAGACCAAATTGACAGGAGCCAGGACTTGGGAGCCACCTCAGTGTCCCTGGCTGGGGGAATAGACGCGATGTAGTGTCATTCAGACACAGACAGGAGGACAGCCTGCCCTCTGAGACAGCCTGCGTGAACCCTGAGGGCTTTATGTTACCTGAAGTAAGTGGAGCAGAGACAGACAAATACTGTATTGATCTCACTTATGTGTGTCATCAAAAAGACGTGACCTCAAAGAAGCAGAGCAGGCTAGTGGTTGGTGGGGGAGGGCAGTGTGTGGAGGTGGCCAATAGGTACAAACTTCCAGTTAATAGTTGACAAATCTGCATTGTGTACTTGAAAACTGCTAAGAGGGTAGACCTTAAAAGTTCTAATTGTACACACACACATACACACACACACACATTCACACACACAGACACATACACTCACACATACACAAACACACTCACATACACATACTCACACACACACACACACACTCACACACATACACACACTCTCACATACACATACACACATTCACACACACACTCACACTCACACACTCACACTCACACACTCACACACACACACACTCACACATACACAAACACACTCACATACACATACACACACACACACTCACACACATACACACACACTCACACATACACACACACTCACATACACATACACACATTCACACACACTCACACTCACAACACACTCACACACACACTCACACACACACACACACACTCACACTCACACTCACACACACACTCACACACACACTAACACACACACTGGCAGCTATGTGAGGTGATGACTGTGTTAACTAACCTTATTGGAGTAATCGTTGCAATATAGTGTATATCAAATCATCGTGCTGTACACCTTAAACTTACAAAATAGTCCTATCAGCTACATGTCAACAAAGCTACATCTCAACATACCAGTCCTCCCCTCTCATACGTGTCTCCCAAGAAGCCCTATTTAACATTAGTTTCCTTAGTTTGTTTTCCATGGCAAAAATGTTACCTCATGTATGTTTTATGTACATGAAGTTACATAAAAGTATATTCTAATTTCTCAGTCTTGTCTGAGTCTCATAGATTTTACACACAAAATGTTTGCTATGATTGTTTTCTCTGTTGCAAGTTAGTGTCCAACTTTATTCCTAGTGTTTTCATGCAGACCGGCCTCTAATTGAGAATTTGTCATTTGTTGTGATAAATTGCATTGATGAGTTTGCTAGAAATAAACTCCACTTGGTTAGGATGCATTGTGTTTAAAGTAGCAGTGATGGATTCTGTTTGCTGTTATTTTATTTATGATGTGTGCACTGATAGTCATAATTGAGATTGCTGGTGGTGCCATATTTGTCAAGTCTTGGTGTCAATGTTATACTTCATCTCAAAGTGAAGTTGTCCTTTCTGTCTGCTCTCTAGCTTTGTCTAAAGAGCTTTGTGGTGACCTGATGTTGAAGGTTTGATAGCCTTTCCCCTAAAACACTAAGCATGACATTTTATGTCATTTGCTCTTTGACAACTTCATTCTGTCTATTAAAATTGTTTTGTTTAGACTTTCTGTCTCAGAGTCATTTTTGGTAAATAAAATTCTAACAAAGTTATTTAGTTTTCCACATTTTAAAGTTTAATTTCATATAATATGCAAACTATACTTTATAATTACTTGCTTTTATTTTCTTACTTATTTGTTAAATTTTTTTGGTCATTTTTTATTTTGTGTATTTGTGCTTCCACTATCCTTCCCATTCTTAATTATGTTATTTGGAAGTTTGTATATTTTTTATCAAAGTTGTTTATTTATTTTACTCTCTCTTCATTAATTCCTGGTTTATCTTTATTGGTTCTTCACTTGGTTTTCTTTGATTTACTTTTATTTATTTTGCATGAGTAGTTCATTTGTTTTCATTATAGCATTTTTATTGGTATATATATTTGATATAAACTTTACTTTGAACATTGTTTTCACAATAGCTAAGAGATTCTGATGTATCAAAATTTTATTATTTTCAAGAAAGTTTACAATCTTGATTTTTATTTCCCCTTTGATTCAAATCTCCAACTTTTCTTGAACACAGCATTTATTTTTTTCTAGATATAAGGGCCTTTTGTTTATGATTTTGTTTTATTACATGTGTTCTGAGAATTTTGTTTATATTCTGTCTATATTTTAGAATTCTAAGTCTTCCCTTGAAGTATAATATATGTTCAGTTTATGTGAAATGTTCCATGTTCTTTGGCAACAGAAGTCTGTACCTATTACTGAGTACAAACCTCCATCTAGAGACTTACTCTCTTGATTTTGTTATTAAGTCTTTTCTACCCTCACTTATTTTTGTTAACTTGATTTGGTGTTAAATTGTGTGACATGAATAGTGATCTGTATTATAATAAGTGTTGGTTTTGTCTCTTTTTCCTTGCATCTCTTGTAGATAATTTTCATTCATAAAAGTCATTTCTGTGCATTTAGGTGCACAAACATACTAACTGTTATACATATTTATGAATTATAGTCTTTAGCATTGTATTTGTTCACTCTATTTGTTCACTCTTCACTCTATTTGTTCACTTCTTCACTCTATTTGTTCTATTTAAGACTTTTTGACCTGTGTTCTACCATGACCAATGTCAATCTTGCAATGCTTTTTTTAAATTTGCATTTGCATTTTAAAAAAATTGTTATGGGTTCCCTTTTTGTGTGTGTGTCTTATACACAACATGGAATACACTTTGTTTTGTTAGTTCATCTGAAAATCTTTATCTTCTAATGGGTGATGACGTGTATTTTAATTTACTGTTAGGACCAATATATTTTGTGTTAATTCTGACCTAGGGTCCATTTTATGTGTTTCCTTTTTCTTTTTTCATGTTTATTTTGCAATTTTGGAAGAAATGTATTTTTTTCCAATGGCTACCGTCATACAAATTCCTTTTAAAGTACACCTAGCTCTCTCCTTGTGGGAAGTGCCTGTTGGTTCCCTTTGAACAAAACAGAAATTGCTTAGCACAACGAAAGATGGAGAATTTCATGCTGAGTGAACTAAGCCAGCCAGAGAAAGACAAGTAGCACATGATCTCATTCCTATGTGGAACCTAATGAACAAAATAAACTGATGAACAACATAGATCCGGAGACAGGAAACATGGGACAGACAAGAACCTCAGGGGGAAGGGGTGCATATATGTATAGCCTGTGGACACAGACCATAGTGTGGGGAAGGCCTGAGGAGGAGACATGGACAGAGAGGAGGGGGTAAATGTGAGGTGGGGTGGACATCTGTAATACTTCCAACAATAAAAATACATTTTCTAAAAAGGTAACTTTATACCCAACTGATGCTTATAAGACAATCAGAGGTCACCTTCTGCTTTCCTGTCTCTGTTTTCCCCCATTTGCCAACTACATTCTCTCCATCTGTCATCAAAAACTGCCCAGGGAACTGGGAACAAGTGTGGGTACTTCTCGGGCACTTCCTCGTCATCCTCTGATGGAGAGATTCCCTCTTTGGATAGAAGACCCGCTTTCAGGACAAAGCACAGATGGAAGCAGGCTCTCCCCAGTTCTATGGGCAACTCCAAGCTGCGCCCTGGTGAGAACCCAGAGCTGCATCCTGGTGAGAACCCAGAGCTGCGTCCTGGTGAGAACTACAGACTCTGTGGTCCAAGGTCAGCCCACCCACAGGCTTACCAGGCCCGTTTCCATGCTCTACCCTTAGTTTCTCCTTGCGGTGGCCAACAACACTTTTAAAGGGCACCACCTGAAACAGTCATAAAAAGACAGTCAGGAGGGATGAAAGGGTCTGATTCCACCAAGGATGCTAGCCAGGCAGGAGCCGATCCTGAGACCTGGGTACCGAACTGGAAATGAGTGGCTGAGAAATCCACTGGTGAGGCATCCTGCCCACACTCATCGCCAGCCTGCTGGAAGCGTGGACCAGGCATGGACCTGGCGTGGACCCGAGCAGCTGTGGGCAGCAAGGCACGGAGGCCTTTGCGGGGCGTCTGGTGACACTGGTCAGGGCTGTGGCAGGGTTGCCTGTCTGGATGTGACCTCCCACAGAAGGTGGACATGGAGCGGCAGGAAGAGAAGGCCGGGGACCAGCTATGATGGAGAGGAAGATCAGTCCTGCTCTGCTAACTGTGCCTGTGCTGTTCTGGTTAAAGACGGTGCATGCTTGGTTGGGGCGGGACCTGGGAGCTCACCTGGAAGTGCAGCACATTCTCCCCTCCAGGCAGCTGCTCTCCTCATGGAAAGATGAGCCACCTGTTGCAGAGACCAGAGCAGCCCACCTTTAAAGACCCCAGCCCTGTGCGCATCCACAGGCCTTTGCGAATTTCCAGACCTGTAAGCTGCCCATTTGGCATGCCTTTTGCCTACTTCCCCATGTAATCTTTGCCCCAACCCCCGAATCACACACATAATATAAGCAGCTGGCTTCTGGTGGGGGATGAGGGGGGAGGCAGAGCAGATTTTTGTGGATGACCTACTGCTCTCCCACACTGCCCACAAGATTGGAATCAATGCTCATAAAGGATTCAACCTTCTCTTTGCTTCGTTGGCTCAAGTAGTGACAGGCAGCATGGAGGACCCATGGCTTGTCCCGTTACAGAAATAGCTTGGCCCCTCAAATGAGAGCAAGAACCCTGTGCTTGCCGTAGCAGGAGGCAGCCAGGGCAGCCATGCTCAGCAGGGACTCGGACGCAGGCTGCCTCTTGGTGGGAGAAGGAGGGCTCAGGCATGCCCTCCAGGGAGGCTGTTAGCATGAAGACACTGGCCGCAGGCTGAACAGAGATGCCCTGAGGAATGAGTTAGGGGCACATTGTTAGCTTTTCCTGGTTGGACCTAATTGGGAAGGGAGGGCGGACCAGGGAAAGTGCGGGTTATGAATCATGGCCTAGCCCCTGGGAGCCGGTGGTCACGGGTATGTTTGGCTGCCTGAGGCGGTTGGAGCCTGAGTTTGCACTGGCTGCTGTAAGCAGTACAGGCTGCTTTACCGGCTGCGGGTCAGAGTTAGACTTTTATAGATGGCCTGGCCTTTCACCCTCGGCGTAGTCGGTCTCTCGCTGTGGGAGGAATAAATCCTCAGCCAGCGAGATGTCTTCTTTCATCTCTGCATCTCCTCTGAGATCTCGAACCCCCTCTCCTGTAATCTTGGGTGGCTCACTTATTCTCTGCAGGCCTCAATTTTCTTGTGGAAAATAGCAGTCTATTTGGAGACCAGTTCCCAGCCTGAAGATCAAGGGAAGATGGCCCAGGGGAAGGACATGCAGGGAGCGACTGGGAATTGCACAGACTCAATCCTATATATTATAATAATAAAAGGCTAATATACAAACTGACCGAATGGCAGAATGACAGGTCACTATGACACCCACTGACCACCAGGGGGCAGACACTCAATGCAGGAGCTGCCCCCTGGTGGTCAGTGTGATCCCACAGGGGGAGCACTACACAGCCAGAAGCCAGGCTCTCAGCTGGCGAGTGCAGTGATAGAGCAGGAGCCTCTCCTGTGTCCATGGCAGCGTTAAAGATGTTTGACTGCCTGCACAGGCCCCCTCCCCACAGGGACATCCCCTGAGGACTCCTGGATAGCGAGATGGCTCAGGCTGAGCTGAAGGACCCCCCACTCAGGTGCACGAATCTCATGCACTGGGCCTCTAGTGGACTATATTAGCTGAGGCAGCACCTTCAGGTAAGTGATGTGCATGAGGAGCTGGGTATTTTCCCTGGCAGGTATCTTGCTCTGAGGGAACAGTGGTTGGAAACCACTGGCCCTGATACTGAGAGTGGTCAGTATCCACTCTCATTAGGACCAGAACCAATTCTTGGCCCCGCTGCCATCTCTCACCAGAGCAGACCACCAGCAGCACTTATGGGGGAGGGGGCGAAAGCAAACCATGTCCTAATGGCCCCTGGGGTCCACTGGCAGGGCCCTGTCCATCGGAGGCCAGGCTCCAACAGGATATTGATTTCATCGTTAAGTTCCTCTGGCTTTCCAGTCTCACTAGTTCTAGCCCTCTTCTCTTTTGCAGGTGTCCATTTTTCTTATGAAGCCACTAGCCTTTGCTAAAAATTAAGTTCCTGTTAATGTCTATGTCTGAACAAATCAGAGGAGATGCTCTCCTCAGATCACTGAATAACAGCCCGCCCCCAGTTATTTGCTAGAAATTGTGACAAATTTCATACGTTTTTGTTAAACGTTACTTACGCAGTACTACTAGGAGCCTAGTGCACGCATTTGTGCACCTTGAAAGGAACTGTGGACCGAGAGGCTGTGGGGGCCACAGGGACAGGTCCCAGACCCTCCTCTGTGCCCCCAACCAGCCCCTCCCGCTGTGGCTCCCAGTCTCCTTTTTGCTGGCCACTGCTGCTGTCTTCATCAAATATGTAGGGAGTTATTCAGGAATATTTCGATAATTTCTTTAGCATTTTAATGTTTAGAGATATCTAGAACATAGCACTTGGGGAAAACTTATATAGTGTGACTTTACGAGTTGAGGCTTTGAAATTGTGGTTGGAGGCCATGTGGCCTTCTGGAAAGGACAGTGTGATTTAGGGGAGAAGAGCCAGGAAAACAACAGGGAAAGGAGTGATGCACACATTTCCTCAAATCAAGAAAGAAGCCTCATGTCTAATTGCTCACTGCTGGGGCAGTTCCTTCTGGTGGCTTTTCTTCTCAGAGGCAGGAACTCAAGTCTGGAAACTTTATTTCCCATCGTACAAACCACCCTCAGCTGAGAATGCAGCTATCTGTCCTGAAGGCTGACAGCAAACTCGGGCAAATTTCCGCACGAATCTCTGATTTCTGGAAAGCGGCCATTTTCTTCACACCAGGGGTTACAACTTGAGCCGTACCCTTGAAGATATTAAGAAGCATGTATATTTAGTTCACATGTACATGTTTCCTGGGGAACTTATGTCATACATGGAGCAGAATCTCTTTAGAGTCTCAGGTTACCTATCTTCCTTACAAGGAAAAGTAATTATGGTGATGCTATTGCTGATTTCCTCACTGGATGGCATCTCATTGCCATTCCCACAAGATGATACAAGGTGACTCTGACCTTCAGCCGGAATGAAGCCTCTCCGTAAATCCAAACTTCCTTCTTTCATTGTAATCACTGACCAAAATAGTGGCCAAGGGCAAAGTGTAGATGGAGAGTTTCTGTCACCCACAGAACTGAGACCATGTTACCTAAATAAATGACATGTTAAGCCGTGCTTGGCCATTACACTTCCCGCTGAGCGTTGTCACAAATCATAGATTTCAAGATGCCATCATGAGGGGGGGAATGAGTTCTTTAGGAAAGAGCAGTATTTGTCTTCCTCAAATATAACTCATCATTAGAAACAAGTGTCTGGAAAAGAAAACAGTCCAGTTGACATTATAACTCTGCCCCTTTTATTAACAGTAGATCAGAATTTTTTAAAGAAAAATCCCCATGACCTTATTAGTTCCCTTGATCACCTGCCAATCCCTAATTAGTGAAATAACAACGTGTATAAAATTTTTTAAATGCATAATGCAAACAGGACAAAATCGTGCCTCTTGAAAGGTAATCAATGTCTTTAAAATTTTAAAATACATTTTGAGCTATTTAAGAATATATATACCGTCCTTGGCAGACATGAGCAAAAGGGGGAGGTGCCGATATCTGGCTTACTCTTTAAGCTTTATGTTCTACAAAGAAGATGTTGAGTAGCAAGTATGCATTGAATAATAATTGTACTTATTTCAACTGACTGTGTTTTCCCACAAAATCAAAATGAAGGCAAGTTAAACACAGAGTATATAGTCAAGATATTTATTTCAAACTCTACAACAGAATGCTTTTCAGCTTTATAACCTACATTGGCTCTTAGATACTTCTTCATTCTAGCCCCAAATCACCTGTGTCTCACAAATTAAGGACTTTCTATTCAACGATGACTGGTTTTGATGGCACTAATTTGCTTCCTTATCAATAATATGAGTTAAAAATTGACATGCAGAATACTTAGCCTTTAGATGAGATTCCTTCCACCAATCCCGAGATCAATCAATTTCATTTCTTATATATTACCTCACTGATCGCTAATATATATAATTGATTTCTGAGAGGAAGGGAGAGGGAGAGAGAGAGAAAGAGATAGATACACCAATTATGAGAGAGAATCATCCATCGGCCACCTCCTGCAAGTCTCCCAATGGGGACTGAGCCCACAACCCAGGCATGTGCCTTTGAGCGGAATCAACCCTACTACCTTTCAATCCACAGGGCGAGGCTCTACCCACTGAGCAAAACCAGCTAGGGCTCACTGATCCCTAATATTGTTCAGGATAATGTTATCTACATGTTACAGACAAGCACTCTCACCCCACCTCCCACCTCAACATCTTGAGTCCATCTTAAGACTCACTAGTTGTTAATGTGTGTTTCTGGTATGGGTCAATTGCCTGAACGAATTTGCATGTTGCACTTCCTAAATTTCTACAGAATTTACTCTGCATTGGCTGCTGCCGTTATCAGTTTCCTTTCTTGTTCTCAAGTAGCTGAGCCCAGTGGTGCCACGTGCACACAGCTTCTGTTATTGCACCTGGGGTAACATTCAGGGTAACTTTCATTCTCTGGCTAAGTCTGTCCAATGCCATTGGCAAATAGAAAGGATAGGTGAGTAATAAATCCATGGGGTTTTCCTTTCTTTCTGTAAAAGCAAATCTGCTGAGTGACGGTAACTGCTTACCTTGACACCGTGGTGAGCACCGTATCATCCTGTCACACACAGCACATGGCAGGCACTCCGTCTCAGGGTCAGACCAATTCCCTGACCAATGACCAAGAGCACCAAGAGGCTGGACAATTAATTCCTTTCAACATGAGGTGATGATGTAATAGATAGGCAACCTCCACTCTCTCTCTGACCAGGCGCCAGGCTGTGCGGGCAGAGGTCGCGGACAGCACCGAGGTGCAACCTTTGACCAGGACTCTTGCTGTGTTGCTCTCTATACTTACTCACCAATTTGTATCAAATCATTGTTTTCTTTTCAAATGCCAACGCATTCTTCCAAAAGTGCTATTTCTCAAGTACAAATACCAGAATGGCATACAGTTAATATTTCTCACCCTTTCCAATAATTTGGTGGATCATTTTTTTCTTTTATATGAGTGTTTGTATTACTTACGCACCATACCAAATGAACACATATATTCATTGGCTGGTTCTTGTCTAAGGTAGACAGCTGCCTGAGGTCTGGGGTCGGTTCTCTGAAGTTTACCACTCTGAGGGTGAGTTTAAAACCTGACCATTGAGAGCATTCCAACCTCAAGATATGGAAGCTGTATTCTGAGGGGTTACCGGAGAGTCAGATGAAGCTAAAGAGTGTCCTTTGCCACGCCCCACGCCCCACATACCTGGCTGCCTGCCTGCCATGGAGTGGCATCCAATGAAGCCGTGTCAAAGTACTGGATGAGTTTCTTTGGGAGACATCATGGCGATGTCTAACTCACATGAACTGACTGCAGCTTTGGGACTAGAGTCCTTGTCCACGTTAGTCACGTTCACTTCCAGCTAACAAAGGGCCGCATATATCCCTGGGAATGCCGAAGGGGTATGCCATTTGCCCCAGTAACACTTCGTACTCACCTTTTCTCTCTTCGCCTACTTGTTTTGATTGTGCACAAATGTCTGCCCCGTCTATCAGTCCCTTTCGGAGGCTTTTTTCACGCCAGGAGTTGAGCTGAGATTCCAGGATTCTCCAACCTCTGAACAGGCCATTCGTCGGAAGTGCTTTTTAGGCCAAACCCTCCGCGCCCTGTGACTCCAGATGCCGAGAAGCAGATGCCAGCCTTGGTAATACCCACTCCATCCCAACACGTAATCTTGGAAGGCGCTCTGCAGATTTGACTCTGGAAAGACTAACGGATCCACATAGCATCATCTTCTTCCCACCTCTGGGTGTCGGAAAGCCCGGAAAACAAATTAACTTTAATGTTTTTTCCAAGGTTTGTTAACCTTGCTCGCTCCACAGCTGCTCCGCTTTCTTAGTGAAGAGAATCAGAGGCACAGCGGCCCTCAGGCTGCCAAGGTGCCGGGCGGGAAGGAGGTTCCTGTGCTCCTTGGCGCATCCCCTCCCAGGAAGGGCGCTGCCAGGGTCAGCGGCCTCAGGACAATTCCATCTCAGCGGGGACGGACATGCAGGCTTTACCGCTCACTCCCATCTCCAGCTCTGACCAGGAAAGGCCAGCCCTGTCCCACTCGGATGATGAATGGACGCCACATCTTTAGGGGGCATTTCTGCCATACCTGCTGCCTAAGTCCCTCGCTTCAGGCTCCACTAGAGCTCCATGCTCAATACGGACTCAGAGGGGCAGGAAAGGGCCGCTCTGCAGCTCCGGGTGTGTAGATCACCCGCTAAAAGGAAGCTGAAATCCTGAGCCCCAAGACAGCGTGCAGCCCGTTTCCCTCCAATTTCCCGCAGCGGTTTTCTCTAAACAGATGCCGCTAGCACAATGGCTATAATGCACGGGCCGTTTTCAATGACCCAAGCCACACTATTTTCCTTCAGAAGCTGATTAGTTAAATCTGGCCGGACCAGGGTGGTAGCAATAATCCCCTATTTCCTATGTTAAAGAAAGTGAAAAGTCTTCAAGCATCAATTCTCTCTGCATTAACTGCTCATGAGTTGCAGTGTGGACACATGGCACTTGCTTGTCATACGTTTTGAGGTCAGGAAACTTGTTTTGCCATTTTCTGGGGTCAAAAAGAATGACGGTGTTTAGATTCTCTTCGTATACTTATCCAAAGCATTCTTAGAGGACAGAAGCTTTTGTCCTCAACCATACAAACATAAACACCTGAATTTCAATATGTCTTGTTTTTGCAATCCTTGACTCCATTTTGGTTTTTATGTATTACCCCCAACCCACCACATACACCCGCACGTAATTGGAGAATATTGGAAGTACTAAATGCTTAAAACCCATCCAATATAATAAAAGGGTAAAATGCAAATAGACAGAATGGCAGAACAACCAAACAATCAATCAAATTGTAACATGCTAATGATATGCTAAGGCTGCTCAACTGCTTGCTATGATGTGCACTGACCACCAGGGGGCAGATGCTCCAACCGGTAGGTTAGCTTGCTGCTGCCATCTGGTAGATCAGGACTGAGCGAGATGGGCTGGATACACCCTAGAGTCTTTCTGAGGTCCTTCCCCAGCCCAACTGTGCACAAGTTGGGTCCGTTAGCCTGGCACGTACCATCTCTGATTTCGAGATCTCTCGGGGGATGTTGGAGAGCCAATTTCAGCCCTATCCAGTAGGCCACTCTCCTGGGGGACACCAGATGTAGGGCTCATGGCTGGGAAGCACTGTTGCACCAGCCTGAGACTCTCCTGATCGGGACTGATTGGGTGTGAGCCCCTGGCAGTTATAGAGGGGCCAGGAAGAGCAGGGGTGGCAGGTAGAAGCTGCAGGTGGCATTGGGCTGCAGGTTTTGGCCCAATCCCTGCAGGCCACCCGGAGGGACCCCACTTGTGCACAAATTTGTGCCTGGGCCTCTAGTTTTTATGTAATTTCACTCACATAACTTTCACCTGGATGTCCGAATTTATCACCAGTCTCCAAAGGTTGCTCTGAAAAATTGTTATAGAACCCTGGATTGTAGATGGAGAAAGAATATTTTCCCGATAAAGTTGACCTGGAAGAATTTGTCTCATCTCTCAACGGCTTTTCCTAGTGGCATTTTCCTTCCTTGTCCTATTCATGGGTTTGTTGTGCTGTTCTATGGCTGCTTGATGGGAGTTACATTTCATAATCCCACCAAGTTCAATATTTGTAGCCCAGATTGTTTGGGCTTCTGTCACTAGTGTTGGTCACAAAGAACTGATCAACTTGTCAGCAGTCGATGTGAAAAAATCAATCCTATAGATCCCAGCCCAGAGCCAGTGGAAATGGAGGTAGTAAAATGCAATTTCCTTTTCTCTTCACAGGATAGTTCTATTTGCCCAAGTGGCCAGATCAGTTCATTTTACATGTTATTACCTAGATTTGGAAGTGTTCATGTGGGTGAGCCAAATTCCGGTGAAAAGATAAAAAATAACAGCTACGAGTGAGTGCTCACAATTTATCCTTTTGTTTAAAACACAAAGGGAGTTTCACAGCTTGTCTTTTCATAATTATGTGAAAGGTTTTAATCGTAACTTCAAAGCTAAAATGGATATGAGAGCAGTTGTCCCATTTTTTACCATAAAATTCTGGCTTAAAAATGAATGTTTAGACATTCAAATTGAAAAGGAGAAAATGAAATAATTTCTGTTTGCAGATGACATTATCTTTTTTAAATGTATCTTTGTTGTTGAAAGTATTACAGATATCCCCTTTCCCCCCCATCAACCCCTTCCACCCAGTACCGGCCCACACCCCCAGGCCTACCGCAGTATTGTCTCTGTCCAAGGCTATATGCATTTATGCATATTGGTTCTTTGGTTAGGCAGAAAATTTCAAAGATTAAAAAAGAATTGTAACAACTAACACATGAATTCAAAAACACAAAATCAGCACACAAAAATCAGTTGCATTCTTATGCACTGACAATGAACAATTACAAGGGAAATTAACATAGCATCATTGTTTGCAATGGGACCTTAGTCGATTTGAGTTGCTATTGCAAAAGTACTATAGACCGGGGAGCTCAAACACTAAATATTTATATTTCACTAGAGGCCTGGCGCATGAAAATTCATGCACTTTGGGGGGCGGGGGGTCCCTCAGCACAGCCTGCGCCCTCTCACAGTTTGGGACCCCACAGGGGATGTCTACCTGCCAGCTTAGGCCTGATACCCTGGGGATCGGGCCTAAGCCATCAGTTGGACATCCTTACTGCTGCCACAGAGGTGCAAGGGGTTCCCATCACCGTTGCTGTGCTTGCAGCCATCAGCCATCAGCCCGGCTTGTGGCTGGGCCTTACTCCCCCTGTGGGAGCACACTGACCTCCAGGGAGCAGCTCCTGCATTGAGTGTCTGACCCCTGGTGGTCAGTGTGTGTCATAGCAACTGGTTGTTCTGCCCTTAGGGTCAATTTGCATATTAGCTTTTATTATATAGGAAGGTACTGGAGGCGGGGCAGTTTGAGGTCAGAGTGCCAGCAGGGTTGGGTTCTGATTCTCTCCGAGGTCATTCACTGTTGGTTGAGTCTCTCTCACTGCCATGTTGACCTATTTGGTAAACGACTGGCTGAGGATTGGGGTGCCCATTAGTTCAGTCATCACCAGCCTTTGCCAAGCAGGAGGCTGGGGCTGCTGCACTTGGCTCTGTCGGGATCGGAACCTCGAAGCATGCTGATGGGGCAGGCATCACTCAGGGGTGATTGACATCATCCGCTGGTCCTATTCCCACACCAGGAACCACCTCCTCTGCTCCAAGCCCCGTAGCCTTTGCTGCCCCCCTGGAGGAGTAGTTGCTGATGGAGTTCAGTGTGACGAACATTTATTCATCACTTCCTGTCAGGAAAGCACAGAGCTAAATGCTGTCGGAGGCAGGAACTCAAGTGCCCTCCCTTCCTCCAAGTAAATGACAAGCCAGTAGAGAAATAAGATATTTGAAAAATGTGTCATTATTACATCTCAGAGTGTGGCAAAAGCCAAAGACAAACAAACAAAACAAAAATGAAAAAACACACACACACACAAAAAACAAAGAAATAAAAAAAAACTATGAAAATTTGAATTAAAAACGTTATCCACTAAATGGGGAGCCAGGAACATTCCCACCCTGCAGGTGTCCTGAGAATATGGGAGGGTTTGAGGCCTCCACATGATAGGAAAGCTTCCATCAACTGTGCTGAGGGCATCACGGCATCGGAGGAGCAGAGACCATGTCCGGTGGGGAGCCAGCCCTCGCTGCGGAGGCAGGTTGTCTTTGGAACTTTCAAAAACATAATCATAAGAGATGAGCCTGCTCACTCCTGTCACTACTCAAGGCGCTTTGTTCAACAGCAGCCAGAGCCTGGCCAGGTGGTGGTGCCAGGGTGAGGGGCCCTCCAGCAGGTGGTGCAGGGGAGGCGAGCAGAGATCACTGCCATGGTCTGTGGGTGCGGGAAGATGTGGGTGCAGGGGACCGCCACATCCATTCTGGAGACGTCAAAGAGAAAGTCCCAGGAGGCGGCACTTCTGCACTTAGAGTTGCAGAAGCAGTTTCTCCCCCAGAAAACAGTGCGAGCCAAGCCGCAAACAATCCCAAACACCGCCCTCAGATGGCACAAGCCCTCAGTGGCAACACCTGTCCTTCAGGAACCCTCTGCCCTCTAGTGGCCCGCTATTCTAAATCTTCACTTCTGATTATAGCTTATTGATCCGCAGACTACAGTTTGCTGCCCCACCCAGCCGGCCTTCACTCACTACAACCCACAGATATGAAATATCTGTGAGAGCCAGTCCGCCTGGTGAAGAAATGTGCACTATGGATGGCCGGCGGGTCAGACTGTCATGGATTTCCATTTAACTAGGAGAACAGCATTATTGATGGGCAGGAGTGCTTGGGTGGCACGTGTCTGGGAATGAATTACGAACTGCTGATGGGAGAAAAGATCAGAGGGCTCTGAGCACTTAATCAGCCCTGCGGCTGCGCCCGCCTTTGGTCTGACTGAGGCCCCGGGCCATCTGGGCTCGGCTCGGAAAGCTCATCGCGGTGATCAGAGAAGTGAGGGGCTGGCCAGCTTCAGGGCTGCAGGACGTGGTCTCGGCAGAGTCCCAGAGAGACCCACCCGGGAGGTTAGCTCTAGCCAAAGGGACGAGCATTTGGAACTGCGGTGGCACTCAGGGGCATTTCTCCTCTTTGCTAACAGGAGCTGAAAACACATCGGCCACATTTGCCAAGGCCTCCACACCATTTATCATGGCAGGGCCAGGCGGGTCTCCAAAGGGCACCCTTGGTGTGTGGTGTGAGGGAGCTGCCGTGGGAGACGGGGCGTGAGAGCATCTCTCCCCGTCCCCCGGGACCTTCTTCCAGTACCAGCTCTCCCTCGCACCCCCAACCCTCCGTCTCGCGTATCTCCAGTCTGTCCCCCTCCCCGGGCTTCGGCTCAGCACTAACACACCATCTTTCCAATTCAAATACAGAAGTGTTTCTGATGGGCCTCCTGGCTTCCCTTTGCTTGCCGTCATCCTACTCACAGCCAGGATCCTGGGGAAATTCCTGTGTCCACCTTCTGAATTTCCTGGGCTTGCACTGGCTCTGCGCTCTGGTCCCGGCCCCCCTCTGCTCTGGCTGCTGAGGCGATGGCCCATGGCCTCCCGGTGCCGTGCTGCCTACCGACTGCTCAGTGGCTGCTCTGGTCTCTGCAGCACCTGCTGCTCACCGCGCTCTTCCTGGAAACACCTTACTTTGCTGTGGAAATGGCCCCACCCCAAGCTCTGCCTGTGATCACTGACCATGGCTTCTCCCTGTGCTGGCTTCTTTGCCCGCCTCTAATATTGCTCACTCATTGCTGCCACTAACCTGCTGTCCACTGCTATCCAGCTTCGAGCATCTTCTTTTGCCTCGGGAGCCCCAAATCTATGTTATCAGTATAGGATCCCCTCCCGAGCCTCATGCTTAATTGCCACCTGTCCGGGCAACAGCACCGCCTGGATGTCACAGAAGCACCTCCAGCTCCCTGTGGCCGAAGCCAAAGCCTCATCTCTCATTTCTGATCCTCTCCTCAGCTTAGCAGCCATCAGGCTCGCCTCGGGGGGATGTTTCTTGTCTGCTGCTGGTCTTTATTGCATGCGTTTCTAAAAAATGCTTATCTATTCTGCTTATTAATCCAGCATAATGCTCTGGGGAAAGCTCTGACTTATCCATTGTTGTCTCCTCAGCACCTGGCAAGCGCCCTGATCAGTTAGGAACTATAAATGCCCACCTCTTTCCCAGAGCCAGGAGAGAGCTGAGAGCTGAATTCTTGGCCCTGAGAGGAAGCGAGTTAGATCAGAGTCCGACCGCGGTGGGAGGCACTCCTGGCCTCACTGCTGGTGAAGAGTCTGTGTGACCTCTCCCGGCAGCTGTCACACCGTCATGCGCGCCAGCGTCCTCTCTCCCAGACAAGCACAAGAACGCAACCCGGGAGGACCTGCGAGAGGAGACGTGCTGGGGGAGCACCCCACAGGCAGAGCAGCGTGCTCCAGGGAGAAGGACTGGGCTTTCCCCCGTTTTGTTAGTTAACGTTCAGCAGATGGAACTCATCTAGTCTGTGGCAATGGATTTCGTCTGTGGCAGTGGCTAGCAGCCTTGAAAAATGGGGGAAGATTTTAGCACTAAGCCTTAGAAATCATAAAAACCTCACAGGAGATAAATTTAGCGGGAGAGAGAAAGATTACTCCCGGGTAGCATCAGGGTTCCCAGCCTTCACAGCAAATATACGGCCATGCCCAAGGCCCCGGGTGAGTGGCAAGTCTGCCGTGAGACAGAGAAGCAGAGAGAAGACGCCACAACAAAGGGAGGGAGGGAGGCACCCCCGCGGGTCTGAAAGGTCAGGAGGGCCCTGCTGAGGAGTGAAACCTGAGCGGAGTTTCCAGCCAACATGGGCGCTGGGCACGGGGAGCAGGAGGACAAGCTTGCAGGAGGTTGGGGCGGGGGGGGGGGGGGGGGTCTGTGCCATCGCATTCAGGAGAACTACCACACGTGTCTCAGGATGGACATGTAAGAGGGCGTATGGAAGCAAAGCAGGAAACAAAGCACGAAGCCCCTTCTATATTGCATTTCATAACTTGACATACACAGTAGTGAGGAGCCTTGGGAGGATTTTGAGCAGGTAAGAAACATGCTCAGATGTATATTTTAGAAAAATAATTCTGGAGCCAACATATGTGCTGAATCTGAGAGGACTCTGCCTCAAGATCATGGCAATAACCAACAGGAAACCAGGTTAGGGGAGGATTCAGTAAGGCCAGGGATCGAACCTGCAACCCAGATATGTACCCTTGACCAGGAATCAAAGTCATGATCCTTCAGTCTGCCGGCTGAAATTCCAACCACTGAGCAATACCGGCCAGGCAAGCTTCTAGTTTTACTGAGTGATTTTCCTCAGGCATGCACTATGTCATAGGCCCCGTTAACACAACATAGACAAGATACAGCCTCAAGGAGCTCCAGTTTAGAGGGATTATAAACAAAGTGAAAAACACCAGGAAAACTGTTGTGTAATTCTAGCCCAGACACAGGGTTCATTAATAGATTTCTGAAAGAAATAGCAGTTCTGCTGAGCTCTTAATGGAGAAAAGAAAGAAAGAAAGAAAGAAAGAAAGAAAGAAAGAAAGAAAGAAAGAAAGAAAGAAAGAAAGAAGAAAAGAAAGAAAAGAAAAGAAAAAGAACAAGCTAAGAGACATGGACCAGAGAAATATTCCTGAAATGTAGACCAGCACGTATGAGAGCACAGAGGTGAGAAAGTGAAGCTGTTGTTTGGGGAACTGCAGGAAAGAATGGGTGATGTCATCCGCCAAGAGAGGGAGGACGGGAGGCGAAGGAGGCTAGTGGGGAGAAGCATGTGTGTTGAGATGTCCACGGGCCGTCCTGATGTGAGAATGGGCCTGGAGTTACCACCTTTGGCTGGAGAAATAGATCAGAGTGACAAGACAGGAGGTTGGTAAGACTTCCCAGGAAAAGTGCAGAGAAGGAGCAGAGGTGAAGGACAGAGTCACAGGGGAACGCAGTCATCTTTTCACAAAGTCAAATGGCCCAGAGTCAGGGGAGGGAGGGGAGGTGAAATCTAGAAACCCAGCATTGGGAGGAAAAGGTATTCACACCACGGGGGCCGGGGCGAGGGGGGGCACGAGGGCTCCGGTAGATCTGCACAGACAAGTGCCTGTAGGAGTTAGCATTGTGGCATCATGAGTAACCTTGTGGAGCACTCGGTGGGAGGGCTAGAGGCCCATTGGCAGGAATGGCTGGGAGAGGAACCCTGTAAGTGGTGAGCACAGATTACGGTTTCAATAGCTGTGGTTATGAAGGGCTAAAGAGAAAGGTGGTAGCAGGAGTATTGCTTTATGGGGTTTGGTAAAAGAATTGGTTAAATTTTTGTAAAGCAAGGAGACACATAAACACATTCATCAGCTGAAGGACAGGAGTCAAGGAAAAGGAGGGTGAAAGCAATGTTACCGGAACCTGGAGGAGACAAGGAGGGATTACGTGGAGCTTCAGCTTTGACCTTCAAAATGGACAACTTGTCCTCCAGGGCTGAAAGGGAGAAGCAAGGGATGGATGCGAGAAGCAGATGAAGTGGTCCCTGGAGTTCCAGAGAGTTGAGGGAATCGCTAAACTGACAATGTCATCTTCTCGGTGCAGGGATGAGAGCGAAAGGCACCGAGTCCCCTCGCCCTGCAGTCTCACCTTCCCCCACCCGCCTCGCACATCCTGAATGGCAGCCACTGCCAGACTGCATGTCGTCCAGTTTTGTCAGCATTTCAATCAAGTCCATTCGTATTCCGAGAACGGCCAAATGTCAGCTCACCTGGAACACTACAAATAAATGTGAGATAGCCTCTGAGGCGGTGAGAAGCTTACATTGTTTTTCTTACATGTATCATTTAATAGACTAAATCAATAGAAACATAAATATTTACACAGAACAGACAGGGAATTTTTCACCACTAGCGATTAGAAATATTTGTACTTCATGCACGAGAGTTAGATTTTGAAGCTATAAAGGTGATGATTTTGTGTGCAAATGACAAAGGACATAAGAGTGTGAGACATAAGAGTGTGAGAAGTAAAACATGGTCTTCTCCAGAAAGAAGCAAGGGTATGACTTAAATTTAAATTATTTGGGTTTGAAGACATAATAATGAATGGACAATCCACCAATCACTTTTATTAAGATGATTCATGACTTGTGTGAGTCATAACATACACTACCAAGTTTTTAAGTGTACTGTAAACATTATCCTGAAGACAAATCCTCTGCAGAGTCGGGTTTTATGTTTTGTGTTTGTTTTCACAGATGCAGCATGTGCTGCCCCAGATGAGTAATCTCGTGGCCTGCCACCAGTTGGCTGGAAATTCACATGATGTGTCTGAAGATTTGACATTGTGTCTACTATCACTTAATAATTTTGGTAAAACTACCAAATACAGCATTGAGGAAATGAAGCCTGAGGTGGCAAGATTGCCAGCATCCAAGGAGGCGGAACTAAAAGTACAAGTGGCCACGGCCAAACGCAGAAGCCATTTACCCAAACACGGGGGGACCTTCCAAAGGAACAAAAACAGATGAAAATTACACATTCTTACGGGGGGGTTACTGCACTCCCTCTTTGTAGAAGAAAAAGATAACCATCCCTTTTATGGCATTTTCTGTGAATTTATTTCCTGATTTGGTCACAGTTATAGTGGATAATGGTACACTTCCATATAAGCACAGATCAAAAACTTGAAGGACATTCATCTATAGCAAAGCAAATCAGGGTTAAAGTGGTTAAAATAGAATTAAGTTTGTCAGATAGTGATAGAAAAACTAATAGTGACCCAAACAAGATAGACCTTCTTTTCTCACTCAGTGCCTGGCATCCCGACACCAGAAACAGGACACATCCTCATTTTAGACGCTACCACGTCTCCGCACCTCTCTGGCGATCTCAGCTGAACCCCAGCAGAGAGTGCGCCGGAGTCCAGGCTTCCTTCATTTTCTCTCTCCTGTATCTTAGCGGTCACACCTGAAACTGGAAGAAAAAGAAGAAAAGGAGAGGTTTGCCTCCTCCCACATCATTTTAGTTTCTTTGTATGTCAACTTGGGTTGCCCATCAGCGAAGATACTTTTTGGCCTGGGCACTGATACACACTGTGTTTTTAAGACTATGTGCTTCGGTGCAACTTAAGTTGGCATTTCTTGGGGCAGTTCTAGGTGGGGAGGCGTTTAAAAATTGGACAATAACAGCAATGAATATTAAGCAGTTTTGTATAATGGTCATTGTGCTTATTATATATTTGGTATTTTTATTATAGGCTCTATAATTGAAATATAATTTCATACAAAAACCCTGAAATGCACCAAAATAATCCAGGATGTTTTACTGTGTTTAGGTCCATGTTCCTCATAATGGGTGCATTGTGACTTTAAATATAACTTGTGTTGAGAAGCTTCCATGAAGTGAGTGCTGCATGTCCTAGTCACCTGAGGGGTGAAACCAAAGCCTACTGGTTCTCTGCGAATAATGCAGAGGCAGTGAACTTAGTGACACATGGTTTCCCATAGTGAAGAGGGGTTGAGGCCACTGTTGCTTATGAACTGCAGTGGCTAGTTAATCAGTTAGTTAATTGAAAGAGAATGCGCCTCATGGCTATTCGCTCTCTATAGTAGGTTTTAGTAAGTCCCCAATAATTTGTGGCATGAATATATAATAATAAAAGCGTAATATGCTAAATAGACCGAACGTCCTTCCAGACGACCTTCCAGATGAAGCCGGGGCTGAGGGAAAGCCCGGGTCCAGGCTGCTGGAGGGAAGCCGGTGCCGGCAGCCAGAAGAAGGAAGGCCTGCTCTTGCACAACTTTCCTGCATCGGGCCTCTAGTATCATAATAAGCTGAACTGATTTATTTGCTTTCAGCATAATATGATTTTACTTGATGTACCAAATTTTAATTATATGTGCATTTTTAGTCAAGGGACGATCATTATACATTATGTTAACTCTGTAAACTTAAACATATAGAATGCTACTTGAAGGGCTCTTGTTCAATATAACCCATTAAAAGCTTAACAAGATTTAGGCAACAGACAAGAAAAAAAAATCCATTTTTATTAGTTATTTTTTTAGGATCACCTATCAGCATAAATTAAAATAATCATACATGGATATAAACACCCAGCTTGTTAAAGCAATTTCTTAAATGATTTTAAAGTCATGTGCACATTCCAGCTTCTTGATACATGAGGGAGAACATATGCGATGCACCCAACTGGCATCTGTGGGAAAGAAACCCCTTCTCTGCAGGGTTTCATTTGCTGCTCAGAGGAAAAGTCATTTTGGTTTTGCTTAAAAATTAACACCTCCTCTCATTGACATTTAAGATCAGTAATTGGCTGTGAAGTGCTCAGTGATGCTTTTAGAAGAATGATGGTATATATATATAATGGATATAAGTGTGGGATATACATCATTATATTTATAAAATGATAATGGCTACCCATTATAATCATATACATTATTCTATATAATAAAAGCCCAGTGACCATAATGGTGTAACGAACGGAACAATTGCTCGACCAGTCACTGTGAGGCACATTGAGTACCTCTCTGTCTCTCCACCCCCCCATGCCCGCAGGCTTCAGTCACAGCATGGAGAACGGGGAACCACCAGGAACCAAGTGGGTGGCGCTGGGTGGGACTGGGAACTGGTGACCAGGCAGAAGATGGCCCTGATCACAAGTTAGGCCTAGGGACCCTACCCACATATAATTTCGTGCACTGGGCCTCTAATATATAAATAATATATACACATGTCATCAAAACAAACTTGTAGTTGTCTATTTTATTACATTTTCCCATTGCTGAATACCTTTTGGTTCCTTAGTGTTATAGTTATGTAATGATGTACTTTTAAATAGTGTACTATATAATATACTGTTGACTACATTTTCTCTCTTAAAGAATTTCTAAGATAGTGAAATGTGAATTAAGCACCTTTTCCAAATCTTAACACCACTAGCAGTTGGAGAATAAAAGGGAAAGATATAAAGCCCAAGAAAGGAAGCTCTCACACACACAGATTTCACTATATTTTCATTGTTTCTATATAATTCTGTCACATTTTTGTAACAACTTTGTGATATATATCCAGCCAAATTTTAATTACAAGTATAAAAAGAATTAAGGGGAAAAAAAAAGAAAGAAAGAGAAAGGTTTGGGAGAGGAAACCACAAAATCATAATATTCCTAAAATAAATACATCTTTGTGTAACACTTTTTCTTTCTATTTTTATTAATAAATTAAATTCTGATTGAGGAACAGTTAAGGGCAAGCATTGAGATAAAAGGAAATGAAATAAGCAGGCAATGGTTGGAAAACTCATTGTATTATCTTTTTCCTCTTTATCTTCATATTTTACCCCTATTGGTTATCTTCCAAACCTTTACAAAGGATCCAGGAAACAAAGCCAGCAATGAAATCCATCATCAAGCCTTTCCACTTCTATCCCAGAAACATGCCCCCTTAAAAACGATTAGTTTTGGTTTACATATATTTGTACAATAAATATTTACTGAGTATCTGGCTATGTATAAGTTTCTTAAATGTTTCACTTTCACATTAGACTTACCATGTTCCCTTTAGCCCAAACACATGTAACCTGACATACCTCATCAGGAAAAACAAATAATATTGGGATGTGTTGGAAATTGTTCCCTTAATTGGAGAGAGCTAACTGCTCATTAGAGTTCTAAGAAGTTTTTATTGGATGCAAAATGATGAGTTATATAGCAATATTTATAATTTTCTGTGAACATAGAAAAATTATATATACTGAAACTCTCTTTCAGTTTTTACTGATATTTAAGTTTAAGATTCCAAATAAAATTTTATATACATACATATATCTATACATACATGCATACGTATGTGTGTACATAATGCTACTTAAAAGGTTATTGTTTAATATAATGCATTATGTGTGGTCCTTTGGCCTGGTCCCCACTAGTCAACTAGTGGTCAGTGCATGTCATAGCGAGTGGTTGAGCAACCTTAGCATGTCATTAGCATATTATGTTTTGATTGGTTGAACAGATGACCAGACGACTGGACACTTAGCATCTTAGGCTTTTATTATATAGGATATGCATTTAGAGATAAACAAAATCAATTTGTTGTTAATACCTATTTTTTGGCAAAGAGTATCTTAAGGTCTTGTAGTTCAACGAGGGCTAAACTCAAGGATTTATTTTAAATTTATTTAGTGGAGCTGAGATAACCCTGTTCCATTATTGACCTATAAAATAGTTTTTGTTCTCACATAATGGTTGTTTCACTTTTTAACAAGGAAGAGGGAAAGTTAATGAGAAATCTCAGGGTGTTTTTTTTTTTTCTGACAAAAGTACAATACTAGAAGGAATACACAAAAATGATTTGATCTATTCAATTCTCAGTATTAGCACCAAGTCTTTAAAAAATTTTTTTAAGCTTAATCTCTAGTATTTTACCTACAACAAAGAATGCAGAAGTTTCAAGAATATATATATTTCTAAGAATGCTATCACCCATAGTTCTAAAGATATGGCACAAAAAAAGCCATATAGGTTAATCACTCATTTCATTTATACTTAAAATATCAAAAGTTAACTAAACAATGAAGAAACATTATCATACTACCTTCTTCAAAGAAGGCAATCAACCATTCATCAAATAAGAGATTGTGTAACTATAATTTTCTTGAAATATTTGGGGAAAGCATTTTGGCACTCTATACTAACAGTACTAAAATATGTATATTTTTATATTGTATTTGCATTGCTGTAAAAACAATCTGAAATTCTCCTAAATATTTAATACATTAAAATTATAATAAATATTAAAATATACTAATATTCCTTAGGAACCAATGAAATTAAGGGTATTGTTATGTAAATTATGGCACATACATAGATAAAATATTACAATTATAAAATATTGCAATCAGAACTTTGGGATTTTCTTTGAAGTTTTATTGATGTATCACATACATATAAAGTCCATAGCTGGATAGATTTTTGCAAAATAATCACACATATGTTCCCATGCCCTCATGAAAACACAATAACACCTTTATCCCAATGTATAAAGAGTTTAAGCAGTGAAGTCATCAGACCAGCAGCATAACCTCATATGAAACCTTGTTAGACTCTCTAACTTGCACAGTCTCCGATTCCACCCAGACTTACCCATTTAGAAGGCCCAGAAATAATGAGACCAAGCTATCTGCGACTTATCAAGACCCAGAGGTGACTCTGAGGCTGAATTTTAAGAACACTAGCCTAGGGAGATGCATTTTGTTACCGAATGAACAAAGTGTTCATACCTATTGTTTTAATGATGTAAAAATAAGCCTAGGATAAAAGAATGGACATGACAAACAATGATAATACTGTCACAACTGCTAGATAGTAAAGTCGAAGGTGATTTTTCTTTTCTTTTTTAAAAAATATATTTTTTTGATTTTTCTCAGAGAGGAAGGGAGAGAGATAGAGTGTTAGAAACATCCATGAGAGAGAAACATTGACCAGCTGCCTCCTGTCTGCCCCCCACTGGGGATGTGCCCGAAACCAAGGTACATGCCCTTGACTGGAATCAAACCTGGGACCTTTCAGTCTGCAGGCTGATGCTCTATCCACTGAGCCAACCGGTTTTAGCTGTTTTCTTCTTTATATGTTTTTGAATTATCCAGATTTTTTGCAATGATTATAATACTTTGGGTGTAGTATTGAACACGTTTATTTTGGTCTTTGAAAATCATTACTTTTCAGCATCCTATGCTGGCACTGCACAGCCAGTTTGCTGAACTCCATATCACTCCAACCGCATTCTGCACACCAACATCACAGGTGGGCTACGTGAGCGAGGAACCCTCCATCATTCTTTAAATGTTTGGGGAAATAAAGGCACCCTGCGGCCAACTGACCGCCTTGAGGGCTGCACAGACGGAAGTAAACATTGCCTTGCGTGAACATTGGAGGCAATCTTGAAATTGGAAGGCAACTTAATGCTTCAAATTTACTAAGCCCCTTTACTTAAAGAACATGACCTTTTAAGTGGAAGCTTTCAATTCCATCTCTTCTCAAAAGACTAAAAGAAATAGTTCCTTATCACAGCAAAAAACATCTTCCTCGAGGGGCTGAAAAGAGCAATTTGAGAGCAGCAGTACAGGGACCCTAACTCTGACGATGATGCCTTTGGGCCTTCCCCCTGCAGGAGGCAGGACATACCGGGCACAGGCCCTGTCTGAAGGCTTTGTCCTGAGGCTGCTCGGGGCCTGGACTAAGGTCAGAGGTGCCCGCACCGAGGGCTTATGTGACAGTCTGCAGACAGCACCGCTGTCTCATGGCCACCGAGCAGCTGCACCTTCCCTGGGGTTGCGGCTGTGAGCTGAGCTTTCACATGTGGTCCCCACTCGGCTTCAGAGGCTCAGTCCTGGTGAGTCAGCCTGGCCTGTGTCCTGACTTTGCCATAACTGACCTGTACATGGCTGGCTCCTACTGGTCAGTTTCTCACTTCGCTTTTTCTTTGAAGAATGTGCCAGCACCTGCTAGTTCCCCACTGCAAAGCCAAGGCTGTTATGCTGAGCATAGCTTCCATCGGATTACCCCTCAGCTCTCCTTTCCGGACCCCGATGCAGGAGAGCCTCCATGCAAAACCCGTGCTCATCCTGGTCTAGCTCGCCTTTGGAAACCATGCGTTGCATCTGTATGTATCATGTGATAGTTTATTTGCTTTAGTTAATTTTTTATATTGTATAAAAAGTAGCAATTTTTTTTCTCCCAACTTTTTTTTTAATTAAAAAAAATCTTTATTTTATTTTTAAAGCGAGAGGAAGGGAGAGGGAGAGAGAAAGAGAAACATCATTGTGAGAGCTGAACATGAATGGAGGCCTACCGGAAAGCTAGCCCACAAATGGGCAAGCTCCGTAACTGGAAATCAAACCAGCAACCCTTTGGTGCAGGGGGCAATGCCCAACCGAGTCACACCGGCCACGGGTGCAACATGATGTTTAAAAAAAAAGCAATGACACCGGGCACCCTCGACTGGAGGAAAACATGGAGGATGCATGCTAGGTGTTACCGTGTGCGACTGGGTGGAGGAAGAGGCTGATGGGTTAAAGGCACTGGACCATCTTTCCTGGACGAGGAGGATCATGGAAACTATGGGTCGGGGATCCCTTTTAATCACAGTTTCTAAACTATCAGAAGCCAAGCCACACACCTGCTTACATTTAAAAGTGCTATTTAACACCAGTCACATAGCTTCATTTACACAGCCGGGTCCCATCCCCAGGAGGGGAGATTTCTTAAAAGGCGTACGAATTTACTTTCAAAAGTCCTGGCACACCCTCTATTGGTCTGGAAAATTAAGTGGGCAGGGAGTGTTTTGTCCTAGAGACTCCAAGTCCTGCAAACCTTTATTGTTTCTTCTTTTTCCTTCTCTCTCTCTCCTTGTCCTTTCTCTCCCGGAGCTAAAATTGATGGGCAGCTGCACCTGTCTGTCTGACCCAGGTGGATAATGTAAAATTAAAATTTACTGACTCAGCACCACTGTGACTCCTGTAGATCCAGAATCATAGCAATAATTCTGATTAAAAATGTGCCTCTTCCTGTATGTATTATCTAACCTACAAACCTTTTCTTTCTTTCTTTTTTAGATTAGTAATGTTACTTCTCGTTGTCTCTGGGTGTTCAGTATCTCTATGTTGATAGCAGCTGTGCTTTTCACAGTTTGTTCCTATGAAAGAGCAGAGCTGGGCAAGGAGAAAATGCATGCTATTTGTGTCTCCACAGAGAAATTGTCTGGGAAGCTGTCTGAGTGTCTGTAGACTATTTAAACCGGGAGGGTTGCTTCTCTAGGAAATGGATGTGAGACAACAGAGTTGAGAAATTCAATGCGGATTTTTTTTTTTTTTTTTTTTTTTTTTTTTTTTTTTTTTTTTTTTTACATTTGGGTGCTCAGTGCATTGTGGGTATGTATTTGAATGCGGACATGCAAATCCTAAGAATTCCAAATGCGTGTGCAAACCTCTAGAATAAAATGAAATGATATACTAGTAGCTCAAAGCAATTTGAGCTCCCTGGAGTGAACACACCCCTCAACGGAAGATATATCTTGGATTACTTTGATTTATAAGTTTAGTCAAACAATAAATATTATCCCAAGCGTTCTTACAGAGAAAACAAGCCGTTAAGCTTCAGACCTAGCTATGCGTGAGAATTAGGATGTTCTAAATGAGGAGAGATTCTTGGCTACTTACATAAAAGTACTTCTTTTTTATCCAGCCTGAAACCCACCAACTTATCAACCAGCTGGTATTTGCCTTGTCATGTTTGCTAATAAATCTTTTATTTTTACATTGTTAATATTTGTGATACTTAGTTTTATTTCTTATGGGAAACTTTCTTATCCTGTTAATGTTTTGTCTTTTATTATGGGATTTTTAGCTATTTATTCTTATAGTATTTGATTTATCTAACATTAGTATTCTTATAGTATTTGAATTATCTAACATTAATTCTAAAATTTTAATTTTAACTTAATCTTTTGCTTTTTTTTTTTTTTTTTACATTTTCCTTATAATTTGTCTTTTATTCTGTGGGCTGTGGTTTTTATTTCCTTTAAGAGATTTGCAAATAAGGATTTTGAAATATGTATACTTGTATTTTTTAAACTTTTTAAAGAAACTATGAATTCTTCAAAAAGATGCATTTCTTAAAAATATATTTTTATTGATTTCAAAGAGGAAAGGAGAAAGAAATAGAAACATCAATGATGAGAGAGAATCATTGATTGGCTGCCTTCTGGACACCCTACACTGGGAATCTAGCTGCAGCCTGGGCATGTACCCTAACTGGGATTCAAACCATGACCTCCTAGTTGATAGGTCAATGCTCACCCCTGAGCCACTTCAGCTGGGCAAAAAAAGATGCATGCTCTTGTTCTGAAGGCCATGTGTGAATGATCTTTTGATATGGTCAATATAAATCTAGGTGTTTAGAACATATATTCTATTCATTATATCCTCGTGTTTCTTTTCTAATGGTGATCAGAAACTTTTAGCATTTACCAGGGCTGCTTTTGGTAGTCAACCTAATTTTATTTTAAATGGGTTTAAATATTATTTAGAAGTCATTTCTTCTATGACTCTGAATTTTTATTTTGGATTCTTCTGTCCTTTGGCTACCGTGTGTCAAGTGATTTTCTGGGAACATTTTCTGAAAGAATGCCTTGCCTTATCCTCCATCCCTAAAGCTTCTGGGCATAGACCTCTGTGGTCCAACTTTTCCCCTCCTGCCCCATAGCTATAGAGTTCTATTTCTCCTTGATTTCTTGAACAGCAGAGAAACATAAAACCCATCTGACTTGGTTGCTTTGTAGGAATTCTATCCAGCTGGTTTTGCTATAAAACTTTTTAAAAAATCTACTCTGTGCCTGCTTGAAGAACCCAGCCATTTTCCTCACTGCCTCACCCTTAATCTGCAGGTCATTCTATCAAAGGTCCAGGAGCCGTGATGAGAGACCAAGGAATGCCGTGAACTCATTGCCATGGCTCCCTATTTTAACCGTGCTGTGCCTGAAAATAACAGTCAACTTATACTAGGGACTTTTATTTTCCCAAATACTTTTCCTCCAAGTTGATAATGTTATAACCCCCTTGGGGATATCTTCAATATTTTTGTGTCCCCACAACACCCACCTCAATGTCTTCAATACGTCATTGGCTCAATAGAGAGTAAATGATAAATGAATGAATGAAATGGTTATTGATCCAAATTCATACCCATCCTCATTTCTATATCAAAAGTGAATTCCTAGGTTGAAGTGAATTGAAGTGGAAACTGTGGTGCAGAATTCTTTTCCCTTAAGCTTGTGGTGTGTAGCAAGTACACACTCCTTCTCTTTGTAACTTTGCTTGGTTCCATGGAGAATTATCTCTCAAGAAAGACATCTCCCTCAGGTGTATAAATAGACTCCACACCACTTCCCCAGGCCAAGTGGGGACGCCTGGGACTGTCCTGGTTGCTGCTATCGCCCTCCAGACAATGGCTGTTCTATTTTAACCTCAGGCTCCAAGTCCTTTGGAATTCAAGATAACTACAGAGCTCCTTGATGTATTGAAAACTGCCCAAATCCTACCTTTCCTTTTGTTCTTACTCCTTGGCTGACTGAGAACACGGTATCCAGCCTGTCTCTGAGTTTCCCCCTGAGGAAAGCGACAGTGAACAGAATAATTAATCATCCTTTGATGCCCAGTCTTGAAGAGATACTTTCAAGTGTCCCAGAACTACATTCCAGTCCCATCTGCTTGCTCCTCCTGCCAAGTTCCCATGTTCCCTTCAGGTCACTGTGGAGGGTGCAAAGACCTGCCGCCTTCACTGCATGTTGCTCTATGTACTCAGGCCTACCTTCTCCATCACAATGACCCAGTACACGTGCAGTAGACCACAAGTATGCGGTTAGGGTGACGTGTAAAACGCTTTCTCTGAGAGGTTTGAGAGAGAGGACCACAGAGGCCCAGTGGGATCTGCTTTTTCTTCCACTTCAACACACAAAGGAAATTAGAAAACTTCTCCCTTGGCCAGATTTCAGCTCTTCTTCCAAATAGACTCAGAACTTTCACCCCACTTTGCCACGGACTGGGCCATCAGGGAAAATAAGTGAGTGTGTTCTACAAAACGTGATGATTACTTTTTGAAAGATAAAGAATACATAAAGAAATGGGTAAGGAAATGAAAGCTCAATGAGGCTAAGCATGAATGGGTGTACAATATGTATGCTGGGCCTTCTCCATCTCTCAGTTCTCCATCTGTCCTCTATTTCACTCTGGTTCTGACTTAGGAGAAAGGCTCAAGGTCAATAGGACAGAATAAAATGTGGAGATGAGGAGGCAAATTGAGAGAAGAGCATCTCCGATTCTCAAGTGATTGCTATTTGGGGGCGGGGGAGGGGGACAATTTAAAAGGCCAATCAAAAAATCACTATGGATTTTTTTTTCATTTTACTTGAAAAAACAATAAAATTCCTTCCATGAAACTAACCATTTTCTCACTTTTCATACCTACAAAATGATGTTGCTAAGGGCCTTTTTTTCTTGTAATTCTATTATTAAGATCAAATAAGTTTTTATTAGAAATTTTGTTTAAGGAAATATGAAAGGATTTAGGGCTAAACATTTCACATTTGAAAACCACAGAATGAGATGGGTGAATAAGACATCAGAGAGGTTGAGATAAATTGTGCCAGGAAGACATTTTCCAATTTCCAAAACCCTTGGGGAAATCATGCCCCAAAGCACCACCGGTTACTCAGTGTCGTCACAAATGGTTGTGTGATTGTGCATCAAGCCACTCTGGGAAGCTTCCATCACTTACACACAAGGCGATGCCTGCACTGTGGCCCCAGATCACTTTTGTCACTTCAGAAATCCCCAAGCAATCGTTTTCACTCTAGGAAAATTGAATCTTAAGAAGATATGGGCTATTCAAAATAGCAACACATGGATTGGATAAAAGCACAACTGCTTCCGAAGTGTAGGTGAGGAATCCCATAAACCCACCCTCAAAGGGTCTTTATGTCTCTGTGTAAGCAGTTTAAGAGCGGTGCTTTCAAGTAAACAGTTTATATAAAGAAAAGACATATTTTCCAAGATTAGTTGAGGCCATGGAAGATGGAGATCAATAGACCACTTTACATTTGGCCATGGTGGATGGTGGACTAGAAAAATGAGAGGTGTGTGAGCCTCTTTAGAGCTATGGGCTCCTCAGGAATGTGGGGGAGAGCTGTGAGCCGCGTCCTTACACCCTGCCCAAAGCCACAGGGATGGGCGGGGTCACTGGTCCTGTGGTGCTCCCAGTGCTTCATGGCGCCTACTCTAGAAGCATAAGGTCACTCAGATCTCAGTGCTATTCTACCTTTTTCTAGAATCTTAAGTAACCTTCAAGTCTAACAAGGAAAGTTATCTCTGCATTGTTTGCTTCCTGAATGGATCCGTTGGCTTTCCTCTAGGCATGTACAATAAGACTTCACGCCCAGCTCTAAGCAGCATGGTCACAAACTTTGCTACCTCAAAAAAGAAAAAGAAAAAAGAAAGGAAAGAAGAAAGGAAGGAAGGAAGGAAGGAAGGAAGGAAGGAAGGAAGGAAGGAAGGAAGGAAGAGAAAGAAAGGAAGGAAGAGAAAGAAAGGAAGAAAGAAGGAAGGAAGGAAGATAGGAAGGAAGGAAGGAAAGAAGGAAGGAAGGAAGGAAGATAGGAAGGAAGGAAGGAAAGAAGGAAGGAAAGAAGGAAGGAAGGAAGATAGGAAGGAAGGAAGGAAAGAAGGAAGGAAGGAAGGAAGGAAGGAAGGAAGGAAGGAAGGAAGGAAGGAAGGAAGGAAGGAAGAAAGACTGGTTGTATGGAGTATAGCTCAATGAAGTCCTTACTCTTCTCCTGGAAATATGTGTTGCAATGCGTCCTTCTGAGTGAAGATACTGGATCATAATGTGCTTCCGGACAGGACTGATAACCGAGGAGCCATCCCTGCAGGCCTGTGTCCAGTGAGCTGGAAAGGAAAACTGAAGAGGGCCACCAGCCCTTTGAAATCAGAAAATTTCAATATCTGCATATGTTAGGCACTTAATATTTCTCTTTAGAAAAGCAATGACCAGGATGCTATCATATGCACCTCACTCCTTTCCTCTCAATTCTAAACTCTATATTATTGCTTATAACTAAATTATTAATAGTGATAGAAAAAGCAGTTACCTCTGACCCAGCAGTGCCCGAGTTTCTAGATGCTTGAATTCAGCTACTTATTAATACTTTATTTTCCTGCTCTTTGACACTGATGACATCCTAACTTGAGTGTAAATTCTGTATCTACACTTGGGAAATATGCATTTCTTGACAGCAGAAACTAGATTCTAAATGATAAATAGTTTCCTCTCTTGTGCCAACTTTTCTTGATTGGTTGAAGGAAGTTGCCTAGACCACAGAATTTAAAGGATTGAAACCACTCCAAGGACAGTTTTGCAATGATGTAACATCTGTCCCAGTGCAGAAGGGATCTTACGGATCCTGAAATGTATCTTCACTAGCCTATTACTCAGAACCCAGGACAGAGCTACTGTCACCCTTAGCCCACGAGAGTGACAGACAGTGGCAGTACCTGAGTGAATGGATAGGTAATGCAGAGAATGTAAAACAACATCCACAAAGTCCCCACAAATCTCTACTTCGTTGCCCATTTGGGTTTTAGAAAATTCAGAATATTTTTGTCTATTATGTTTTATCTCCATGTTTCCATCGAACTAGAACACTTCTAGACTACACAAAGAGTCAGTGGCTATTTCCTGAGAGTGAGGGAGGATACAAGAAGTTGGGGAGGGGGCCCTTCGCTGTGAGCATGATTTCTGTAGGAGGATCCTCATGCCAAGTCCTCTGGTGAAGTATGATTCTGAGAGTTAATGCTGATATCAGATCTAATTCTTAAACTTTAACCTCCTTGGAAGGAGGGTTCTTTTGCCACTTAGGGCCCCAGTCACATTCTTAAGTAAAATATGTGCTCAATGTACGTCCAATGAATCAATGAACCCATCAATCAATGAACCAATTTAACCAATCAGTCAGCATACCTTAGCCATGGGTCCAAAATCATAACTGCAGGCCAATTCCTTGCTTGATGACAGCAGTTGGACCCAAATCCACATTTTATCTCTATGATGTATTCACTATAAGATTTGGGGCAAATTCTTAAACTTTGAGTTTCAACTTCCTCCTTTGTAAAATGGAGGTGACCCTTCCTTTGCATAGTCGGTGTCCAGATGAAGTAGAATGAGGTCCAGAGAGCACCCACCTCGCTCAGGCAGTGCTATCATCGGTTCCTTTTAGGCAGTGCCTAAAAGATGTCATTTAATTCTTCCAAGCTTTATTGTTTTTCCATTTCTCTATATGATGTAACAGAAACTTAACCAAAAACATCCAGCAAAAATGTTATTATTCAGCTCCTGCTGGGTGATAAAGTGCCCCACACTTGGTTGTACTCCCTTTGAGCACTTACAGAAGTGGATGACAATAATTTAAAAGACAACACAGCTGCACTGATTAATCATTTATGCCCTACACCGAATCACATGCCCTTGGCTTCCCTAAGGTGCTTGCATATTTCCTAAAGGCCTTCGTGTGACGCTCAATAATGCAAATGTCATGTTTGCCCTTCAATAGGAAATTTTATTCAGTTATTGCATGTTGAGAGGGTCAAAATAATACACTGAAATTTTTGAAATGAATACCATCCTTGCATATCTATCTCTATCTCTATCTCTATCTCTATCTCTATCTCTATCTCTATCTCTATCTCTATCTCTATCTCTATCTCTACCTCTATCTCTATCTCTGTATCTATATGGCTAAGTGACCGACGTTCCCACAGGCAGGAAGGTATGACACACACTGACCACCAGGGAGCAGATGCTCAATGCAACAGCTGCCCAGCGAGGTGATATGGCAGCGGAGGTTCTCTGGTGATGAACCAGAATCAGAGAGGAGGGAGCCTGATCTTGGGGTGTGTCACCAAAGAACCACCCTCTCCCAATCAGGGACCCCACCTGCCAGATAACATTCCAGCTGCAGTACCACCCCAAATATGGCCACTGGGAGATTGGCTCCAGGGTATGTCTGGCCCATCTCACACAGTCCTGCCCTGCTGGCCACCTTCTAAGTAATTTCTTTCAATGTGCATGAATCTGTGCACCAGGGCAGTAGTATGCATATGTCTTTAATTTCTTACAATCCCTTTTTCTTTTGGGTACAATATAGGCCCTAAGTAAATTATAGTCAATTTCTATAAAAGCATTTCTTTTAAACTTTTTTAAAATCACACACATCATATATTTTAGAATGATACCTCTTTTCTGTCTTCACGTGTTATCCATTTTCCCCCCTAAATTTCCAAAATATTTAAGAAAAATGTTGATAATAATGGCAAACCCTTTTGTCTAATCACAACCGTGTTGGTCAAAATGCCTTCTTAAGTTGTTTTTAAAACCTAATGGTCTAAAGTCTAGACAGGCATTTCAGTGATTAAGCAAACTCTTTAGTCAATTCAGTTAAATAAATGATATGTGACTAACCCATTTTGATATCCCCTAACTCAGCCTGCTGCCTTGTCCAAACATCGTGGGCACTAATAAATATTTATTGATTTGAGTTGTTTGTTCTTTGGAGTGAAATGTACTTGGGTTGAAACTAGAGCAAGTAATTTTGATAATGCATGCGCAGTGCCTAATAGCTCCTATTAAGTCCCTTTCCAATTCATGTGCACCTTCTTCTGATTAGTGAGGAGTTTCATTTGTTCCCGTTATGTTATTGAGCTTGGCTTTAGATGCAGATTGGCAAATTGCTTTCCCAATACCTGTTCAGTATTTTGTTTTAATAACTGTTCATTGGATTTTAAGTCATTCCCCTTTGTCTTGGTTCTAAGCATCCCTGTATCGTGAATTAGTATTACATATTATTTATAAATGACTAGAAAGAAAACAAAGAAGAAACCCCACAGATGTCAACGTGAGAATTCTTTTTACCAGCAGGTGTGATTCATTAATAAGTCAGTTTATTTTGAAAGGAAAATCATTAATGTTTTCACTCCTGGGAGACAATAACTCTGTGAGTTAGATTCGATCAAGTGATGATTAGATGAACTATAGAAGGATTCAGATTAACTGTGAAATTATTACTTCTGGGAATCTGATTTACTACTTTTTAAATTTTTAAATATGAGGGCATGCTATCGAGGAAATCAATAAGTGTGGGGAAAGGATAAGATTAAGCTACCACCCAGTGTGTTCTTCTATTAGCAAAAAAGAAGGTTTTTATACACAACTATAATTATACAATTATGAAGTTCATTAAAATAGCTACATGTTGGATTATCTCTCTTGAGCCTTTGTATCTTGAATTCCATTAAGCCATTACTACCCTACCACAAAGGAACATTTACCTCTCTCATGGGATCTGCATTTTGTCATTATAAACAAAACAAAGTGTTGCTTATTTCTATGTAGCATAAATATGAAATGCTATTAAAAAGCCGAGGCTAGAGATGGTTTTTTAATATTCAGTTCCAAAGGTGGAGTCAGTGATGGATCTTCCTGACAACAGATCCTTTGCTTCTGAAAGGGTTCCAGTGTTCGAGTCCTGGATGTATGAAATTAACTGTCTCCCTGTCTTTTCCTGAAGAATTAAAAACAAAGAACACCAGATGCTTCCTCTAGGAGTTTCTGATTACTTTTTCATATCACACATAATCACTGCACCATTGAGACACAGAGTCCCACGGTGGTCCTGGAGTCCTTTACTAGACCAGGCAACTGGTGTGTTGCCCGCTACTCCACTGATTAGGGCTCCCCTCTCTGGCCACATCTACACGTATCAGGTCACAAAAGCCCCATCTCCGATGATCATCATATCACATGGGGAGTTAGGGTTTCTACATATGAATGGGGGGAGGGACAGAATCCAGGCCATAGCAGCCAGTCCTCAGTTACGAAAATTTAGTTTCTAAAATTAACCCAAAACTTGTCTTTGCTTTACATCCTATGCCAGGAAAGAAAAACTTGCCTTTACACTTGTAAGTTTGCGAGCAGCCATTAAACTTACCCAGTGACAGTTAGGCAGGCAGTTTTTATTACTATGTGTGCGCAGAAAGGAGGTAAAACTCAAAGAAGCAGTTAGACTCATGAGCATGTGTGTTCTTTGAACAAAGGACAGAGGGATGAGAAATTGAGGGAAAGTGACTAGAAAATACATGGGGAGCTAATGAGAGATAAGGGGTACTTTACCAAGGTCTCTAGATGCAAACTCAGCTTGATGTTGACTCCCCAACTATGACCATAAGAGTCCCTCAGCTCCTCCGGATACTGGGGGGCACCTTTTTCGAAGGGAACTGCATGCCCTGCATTGAAGCACTTAAGGAGAACATGCAGAACTTCCTGCATCCATTGACTCTCAGTTTCCTCCAATTCAAAGTAATCCCCATGCCAACGCGTCTTATTTGGGGGTGGCATGTTCTGATCCCCTTCGCCTGCAATGGTGGCCCTCAAGTGTCATTGTGCATCAGAACCACCGGAGGGGCCTTTCCAAGATTGGAAGAGTAGGCTCCTGCCTCAGTGATTGGGTCTGAGTGGAAGCCAGGCCTGGGTCATTGAGAAAGTGCTACTGGTGGTTGTAATGGCTCCACAGTTCTCACTCCCAGCTGCACACAGGTCCTCTGAGGAACTTTCCCAGCCAGATCCATGCTCAGGTCACACCTAAGACTAACTCAACCCAAAACTTTAGAGATGGGGGTCCCCAAATTGGTCCTTTTCGTTTTATAAAGTCCCAGATGACTATGATGTGCAAGGGATGCTGAGAACTATCATACTATCTAGAGCCGTTTCAGCTGCTGCCCACGTGGTAAGGAAGAGTAGTCTCTTTTATCCAAATGGCCTGATGCCTTGGAAATGGTACAGACACAGGTCTAATCATAAAGCTCCTCACATGCCAACAACTGGCACATTGTGCCTATCACATGCTATTGTTCTTGTCATGTTCAACCACACGTTTCCCCGGGTTTTAGTTAGGTCAGCTGCCTATGGGAGCGGACCTGCCCGCAGCCTCCGGCTCAGCAGGCTTTCTGCTGTGCTTTGTTCTTAGGATCCATAAACGGGTTCTATGAGTCTGGGTGTGCTCTGAGCATTCTCCCTCAAGGAGACTTAGGATTGTGCCAGTCAGGCTCTGCAGTCTTTCCAAAGCCCAATGAGAACTGCAAAATCAGCTGCAGAGGGCCGGAGGCTGCCCAGGCGTCACGCAGATAAGCACAGCGGGAGTTGGCGGCTGGGAAGGGACAGGACCAATGCTCAGGCTTGTGCGGCCAGCAGCTCAGTGCTTGGCTCCTGGCTCTCACACAGCAGCAGTTTCATTCCTTTCACAGCGCAGAACAATAGGAGAACCGTGACAGCCACGCTGTTGGGGAACTCATTAGAGTCCGAGGAGAAAGCAAGGGGCTTTGAGATAATCCCCCTTTGGGAGCCGGCATCAGACCATCTCTGGGGTCACAATAGGATCCAAGGGAGTGCGGTGGCAGGGCAGAGCCTGGCGTTCGGTCTGCGGACCGATTACAGAGAGAACAGGCCTGGCTTCCTGGCAGCACGTCTCCCGGGTGTGTGCAACCCTTTCCGTGAACCCTTTGTTGCTAATTCGGTTTTGGTAATGCGAGTCCGCACCAGGCCCTCCAGAGCAAGCGCTCCGAGAGCAGTCAGCCAAGCAGAAAGACCGCAGGTCAGGACCATTGTCTGCAGCAAAGGCTCCACTGAACCCTAATGGGCAAAGGAATCTGGCGAAACAAAGACTCCTCAGTGCCCTGCTAACTGAAGCCCACGTTAGAGGCTCAGGGAGCCCTTTTGATGATCTGAAAAGGTACTGATTAGAAGGCGCATCTATTATGAACCACAATGAAAGGAGAAGAAGAAAAGAAAGGACTAAGAATATAAAAACGAAAGAATGTAAAAATGAGAGGAAAAAAGCGTGAAACTTCCCTCGCTTGCAATGTTTCCTCAAGGGACTGGTGGAAAAAATCTGAAAGAAAGCTGAGAATGCTGTGTAGAGTGGTCCATGTTGTCCACAGACTACACAAAGGCAGACATTTTCTCCTCACTGTCTCTAGGGCAGAGGCTGCTCTTCACAATACTCCAACAAGTGAGAGGGGGAAGGGAATGGTGAGCGTTGCTGTACAGGTGGTTTACCCTGTGATGCAGCAACTTCTAGAATTCAAGTTATCTTTTCTCCAGAATCATGAGCACCCTTTTCTTTCTTTAGTTTGAATTTTCAATCTCTGACTTGGCTTTGCTCTCATTCCCTCCTCTGACCCTAAACACGCTGTTTACTTGACTGAGATCCTTCATGGTGTGTGGCTTTCATGTTTGGGGTCAGGCTGCAGCCTAAGCACTGGGCACTGTGCCTGTGAGATGATGAAGTAAAAGGCAGTTAACCACTGAGGTTAAGAAAAGTGAATATAGCGTAAGTTAACTTAGAAATAAAGTTGAGCATCTTTAGGAATTACTTGCTCATCTTATTGAATAAAAAACAACCCCAAGTACTAACTGGTTTGGCTCAGTGGATAGAGCGTGGACCTGAGGACTGAAGGGTTCCAGGTTCAATTCTGGTCAAGGGCATATACCTTGGTTGTGGGCACATCCCCAGTGGGGAGTATGCAGGAGGCAGCTGATTGATGTTTCTCTCTCATTGATGTTTCTAACTCTCTATCCCTCTCCCTTCCTCTCTGTAAAAAAATTAAAAAAATATATTAAAAAATAAAATAAAATTCTTAAAAAAAAACAGACCCAACAAAATTCAGAAGTCACCACCCATACAATTTACTGAGCACTTACCAGTAACTTGTTAATACAGTGAAGAGTTAGCTCATTTAATATCCACAAACATGCTGAAGAATGAAGCTAAAGCACAGTCAATTGGGATCACATTTTCTCTGTTTTTTTTTCGTGTGATTTCATTGTCATTTAGTTATCTCAATGTATCAATCTTGGTGAAATCATTCATGGATACACATTCATTGATTCATTCATTCTCTCAACAAACACTTTTACTAACCCTGTGCAAGGCATTTTCCTTGTGCAATGAACTAAAAAATGAATATGAGCCAATCCTTATCTTCAGGAAGTCCACTGTTCCATTAAAATAGGAGAGCGCCTCTGAATTCGGGAGGAAAGTGTCACAGTAAGAGGCAAATGGACCTCCACTTGGTCCCCTTGGCAAAGAAGAAGAGTTGTACCAGAGACGAGAACTTGGAATTCCGTCACCACATATTGGTACCTAATATTTCACACCATTGGCAAATAGGTGCATTAATGTGTCTAATTGAAGTATCCATCTTATATGAAAACTGCTGTTTGAAATTTAACCCTGCTAATTGGCTTCTATAAATTCTTGCTTGCTAAGACTGCTCCCACTTCAGCTAGGCTATTGAACTTTCCCCAGACAAGGTTATCATTGTTGGCACCAGGCTAGGCCTTTGGTTGAGGTCTCAAGGCCCAGCACATACGGGCTCTTTAAGAACTTGCAAAAGGGGCCAGAAACATTCCATATTTGGTAGACAAAGAAGGTAAAATAATATAAATAGGGAGAGTTCCTGCATGTTGGGTCCCAGAATTTGAGAAATATTTTCCTGTGGACCTGCGAGTAATAAATGTAACTCCATCTCTCTAAATTTTGCTTTGTTCTTCTTCACTTTTCTGTAACATAACATTTTATTTTATTTTTTTTAAAAATATATTTTATTGGTTTTTTTTTTATAGAGAGGAAGGTAAAGATATAGAGAACTAGAAACATTGACTAGAGAGAAACATTGATCGGCTGCCTCCTGCACACCTCCCACCAGGGATGTGCCCGCAACCAAGGTACATGCCCTTGACTGAAATTGAACCAGGGAGGGACCTTTCAGTCCTCAGGCCAACACTCTATCCACTGAGCCAAACCAGTCAGGACTAATATTTTATCTTATTTTTAAAATAAAGAATGGCCATTGTTTTCAGTGACCATCTGTTGGCCCTTCAATGTTTTGGTTGGGCAATTTTCTTATTTATTCTTTTTTTTTTTTTTTTTCAAATTCTCACCTGAGGATATGAGAGGAATTTTAGAGGGAAAGAGATGTGAGAGAGCAACATCCACAGGCTGCCTCCCATCCATCTGTACCCCAACTGGGGATCAAACCCCAACTTAGGAAGAATCTTGCTAGGGAATAGAACTGCAGCCTTCTGGTGGATGAGGTGGCGCTCCAACCAGCTGGCAAGCTGGCCAGGTGATGTTATTTTCACGTCACAAACAGTCAGCCTTAGCATCTACGAGTAAGCTTCACTATGCTTCATCACTGTGTCAGGACCCACAAAGGCCTTTTTCACAGTGAAGTGCTAACTCTGTACTACTTTCTCGGAGCTTGCCTGGAAATACATTTATTTTATCTGTGCCTGGCTTCTCTCTTTTCTTTTTATGAATATAATATAAAAATAAACATTTGACTCCTATCTTTCTAGCAGGAATAGGAACGAAAGCAGTGCCTGCAGGAGGCTGCCAGCACCTCAGGGATGCTGGGATCCTGAGAGCTGGTGCCCGGAGCTCAGCCCAGCTGCCTCCCCTCCTGAGAATGGGGGTACCACGAGACGTTCCCAATTCACATTAGCTCAACCGAAAGTGCCCTACCGTGTACAGAACAGCTGTGTGCACCGCAGCCGGGCTGGGCGCTCTGCTCCTGCTGCTTATTGGGGTGACGCGGTGGAAACCGGGGGCACAGAGAGAAATTGCTGCTGCTCTCATTACCGCAGGCCTGGCCCTGGGCTCCAGCTGAAATATTTGCTTTCTTGACTTCCACCCAGAGTTCATTTCCTTCTGCTCTCGCCAATTATTAGCATTTCTTTTGGTTTGCGCAACTCCAAAGGACTCAGCATCCTTCCTTCATAAAGAGGACTCCTTGGATATCAAGGACACGCAGGCCATGTTCAAAGACCTCCGTCTGGATATTTCATGTCCGTGTGCTCACAGAGGACCGGCCTGGGCCCTGGGGCAGCGTTCCCAGGCAGCCTCGCTGAGAAGAGGACCCAGAAGTCAATTGTCATCCACTTCAAATATCATTTCTCTGCCGAGGTCAAGCCATCTCGGGGGTCAGCAGACGTCTCCCCATCCTCCCGGAGCCTGCGGGGGACAATTTCCCTTTGTCCACTCTCCTCCACCTGACATTTTTCTTTATTATCCATCACGAAGGAGGCAGAGTCACATTACCCTGTGAACTCAATTTCAGCAGGCCTGTGTTTGTTTACTTTGCTTCCATGTTATGACAGTTAAATTGTAAGTGTGGTACATGAGGGAGTGTCAGTGTTTGCCTTCCAGTGAACGGATAGAGCTCCCTGAAACCTCACTGCCTGTGAGAGGACGTGGCGGGAGAGCCACTCGGTGGTGAATTTCCCACCGCCTCCCCGGGGCGGTTGAGATGACTTTGTGTTCCCGCACAATTCCACCTGAGAAAGATCTGCCATGTCCAGCTGACAGCGTGGCGTTGTAATTATGTAGTAAGTATATTTACTCCAGCCAAGCTTTAAGGTAAGTAAATACTTAGCTTCTTTTCTCATATGAATTAGGGGAGAGCATACTAGATAGTTCATTCTCTCCTCACACTTAGGTTCTCTGCTACCACACAGCTCTGACAGCCTTTCGGTGGTAGCATCTCACAGCTTAGGTGTCACAGCTGTGCGAGTTGTCACATGGGATCCATCAAAGCAGGTCCTTTCTCTGCTTGAGAAACCGGAGCCTGATCTTGATCCTAACCACATCTGTTTCGGATTACCTCATACATTTCAATGCTCCTCTCTGGCCTGAGATCCTTTGCATAATCCTATCCAATTCTTATCTCCTGAGGGTGCCACTCTTGCTTAGAAGGAGATAGAGTGTCTGTCTGAATAGAGGGATGTGCCTGAGAATTGTGAATTCTGCCTTCTGAAAGTTTGGGTTCTCTCTCCCCGACTCCTCCCCCAACCCCACCCCAGCCCAGCATTTATACTGAGTGTTAGAGGAAAACACCGGGAAGAAAGAAAAGGAATCACACACACACACACACACACACACACACACACACACACACACACACACTCTTTCTACCAGCTCTATTTCTATTTTTACAATTGCATCCTTTCTCCTGGAAAAGGGGGAATGGCTCCTTTGCGTGGCTCAGTGTGGCTCTGCAGAGGCCAGCCTTGAGCAAAGAGCTATAGTTTTGAAAAGTGGGTGAAAGCCCTTGCAGTGCATGATTTCTAATATTGCTTTTTTGTGTACTAACATTTTTTAAAAAGTTTCCTTATAATTGTACGTGAATAGGATTGGGTCCTTACTCATGGACTACTGTCTCAAAAACCTTTATATATGAATATAAAATCTTTATTGTTGAAAGTATTACATATGTTCCCTTTTTCAGCCCATTGACCCTCCCCCTCCCCAGGCCTTCACTGTTCTATTATTTGTGTCCTTGGGCTATGCATATCTAAGATCCCTAGTTAATCTCTCCCCCCTCACCTGCCCACCCATCCCAAAATTGGTCTTCTGCCAGTTTTTTAATTGGATTTTTTTCTTTTGTTGAGTTGTATGAGTATCATCAGCATATTTCCAACAGATCTAGAATAAATAGTCTAAAAATTTATATGAGACAAAAAAGATCCCAAATAGCCACAGCAATCTTGAGAAAGAAGAACAAAGTTGGAGGGATCACAATACTGGATATCAAGTTATACTATAAAGCCACTGTAATCAAAACAGCCTGGTACTGGCATAAGAACAGGCATATCGATCAATGGAATAGAACAGAGAATCCAGAAATCATTGTGCTAAGTTATTATTTGATATTGGAGGCAAGAGCATATACTGGGGTGAAGACAGTCTCCTCAATAAATGGTTTTGGGAAAATTGGATAGGTAGTTGCAAAAAAAAATGAAACTAGATCACCAATTTACACCATACACAAGAATAAACTCAAAATGGATAAAAGACTGAAGTGTAAGTCATGAAACCATAAAAGTTCTAGAAGGAAATGTAGGCAGTAAGATATCAGGCATCTCATGTACCAGGATTTTCACAGCTACAAAGGAGAAACAAAGGAGAAAATAAACAAATGGGACTACATCAAACTAAAAAGCTTCTGCTTAGCAAAGGAAACCAGCATCAAAATGAAAATGGAACCCACCACATGGGAGAATATACTTGCCAATGATATATCTGATAAGGAGTTAATTTCCAAAATATATAAAATACTCATACAACTCAACAAAAGGAAGTAAAAAGCTTTACAACTCTTAGGACAGGGATAGATTCTCATGTTTTGCTGTTGCTTCTATGGGCATAAAAAATAAAGAGATGAAGCTTAAGAGCTGTGTAAAGTTAAAAATCATTGTAGTACAATTAGTAGAAGTATTATAGTAGCAGCAGCAGCAGCAGCAGCAGCAACAGCAGTATTATCAAAGAAATAATCCACAACATTAAGAAAAGATGATGGAAAATAATATCCAAGGGCAAGTCTAAACTTTTTAACATGCAGATAAATATAGAGATTGAGAGATTTGGAAAAGACATTCCCAATGCTTTCCAGCTTCTTCCCTTCACTGACTGCATCTCTACACAGAACTGTATTCCCATCAATCATTAATTACCAGAATCCCAGGATTGGCTCTGTTGAAGCTAATCAAAATGCAAATACTATGAAGAGGGGTACCACTTTGCATAAATCACCATCAATCAACACAGATTAGTTGACTATCTCTGTTGAGAAGAACTCTGAGGAAATGGAGCAGAGGTGCATTGACCTTTTGGCTCGGGGCTCTGGAGGAAAGGTTATGGGAAATCTGCAACCTAAGAAGCTGGGCAGCATTCCAGATGTTTCTGTGGGGGCGTGTGGAGTCAGAGGGAAATGCTGAGTCCAGAGTGTGTGGGGAAGGGGAACAGGGTGGGAAGGAGGGGGAAAGTGAAGTAGATAAGTTATAAGAGCTTCTAAAGGAAGCTTCCTCTGATTCACAGTTAACCCTGGCGATGAATGTCTCTCAGTGTCTTGGGATAAGAATCAATAGGCCAGTGGCAAAATGTGCAACCATTTCCCTCACTCTTATGAGACCACCCAAATGAGTCGGCTGAGATATAAATCTCTATTTCTGCAAAAATGCACTGGGAGGCAAAGATGACTGCATATCATTGGGTGATCTGTTAGAACTGGGGCTTATTCTATGGGAAACAATCACCTCTGAAAGGCTTTGCTGCTGATGAAATAAATGTGAGATACAATGAGTGCCAATGGATAACAAAAAATGGTTTTCACATTTTACTGACAGACAGTGTTAGGAATCATTATTCTAATGGCTCGTGAACTTCCTGTACTATCAAATGATATTCGGGGGAAATATTATGATCAGGAGAAGGATTATTTTTTTCTCCCTGCATGTCATAAGCAAGGAGGTTCTATGGTGTTTAAAGCATTTGTATATAATTTAGAACAATTTCTCTCCCTTAGAGAATTTTTGTTTGTTGTTGATGTTGTTATAACGGAATAGAGGAAAGAGAAATGTAGGCTTATTGATGGACTCCACATACTCAGAAGACCCTGGAAAGTCATAGTCATCACTATAAATTCTTTTCTCTTCTTCGTTAGGTTCTTTAAGGTGAGAAATTGGTCTTTATGACTGAAAGAACTGCCTCAGCTGATCCGCTGAATGACAATGGCAGGTAGGAACCTGGAAAGAGGAAGGATGCAATGCTGGGCTCTCTCGCCAAATAACTTTCTGTTAACAGATGCCCTGTGTTGTGGATAGTAAGGTCATGCCATAGCTTAGAGCTTATCCAACTAATTTCTGAGAAAAGAGTTTGTTACTGTGTCACCAAGATAGGAAGTGGAGCTGAGGATGATGGGTTCAAACATGACACTCTGCCTTCCACTCCCATCATCAGGATGACTTCTTATATGCCTCTGAGCTTGAATGAGGGGCTTTGGAGTAAGGTCTTGGGCCCTCCAAAGTCTGGATGGAGAGAACCAGAGAAGCCAAAATATTTGAATCCAGATCACAGACAAAGAATTGAAGTAGAGGATAGTCTTAAGTATTTGAGATCTTGGCTTAGAGGATAAGAGAAATATCTTGCTGATGAATCAAGGAGCATGATTCACCAGCCTACTGCCCCCCTAGAAATTACTTCCTGGATCCCAAAATCTTGGAAGTCACATATTGTGCCAGGAGTCCGTGCACTGTTCTAGTAGAGCTAGACAGGAACTTCCATGGACAGTCCTTTCGTGTGTTCTTCAAGTTGTTCTCACCTTGAGTCCTGGAGGAACCCTGCCCTATGTCTTTGTCTTTCATTAGCTCCAGCCATTGTTTGAAAAAGAAGGAAGCACATGGCCTTGGCAGAGACCACCCTCCCATTCTCTTTGCTGAATCTTAAATGTTGCTACTAACCTCCCACCCCACAGTCACCCATGACAACCTTGTCCCACCAAACATATCACTGGCACGCCCAAGGCTGCGAGCTGTGGAAGGCAGAGCAGCTGGGCATCAGGAGCCTCCCACCACAACAGGTTAAGAACAAGGCCACGATGGAATACTATGCCACTATTAAAAAGAAGGAACTTTGCTGAAACCAGTTTGGCTCAGTGGATAGAGCGTCGGTCTGCGAACTGAAAGGTCCCAGTTGGATTCCAGTCAAGGGCATGAGTCTTAGTTGCAGGCACATCTCCAGTGTGGGGTGTGCAGGAGGCAGCTGATCAATGTTTCTCTCTCATCAATGTTTCCAACTCTCTATCTCTCTCCCTTCTTCTCTGTAAAAAAAAAATCAATAAAATATATTTAAAAATAAATAAATAAATAAACAAATAAATAAATAAATAAAAGGAACTTTTACCATTTGCAGCAGCATTGATGGAACTGGAGAGCATTATGCTAAGTTAAATAAACCAGTTGGAGAAAGATAAATATCACACAATCTCACTCATATATGGGATATAATGATCAACATAATTTGATGAACAAGAATAGATCTAGAGACAAATGGTAGTGGAGGGGGGTTAGAAAGAAACTAATGGATTTATATGCATGCATTCCATAACTAATGGACACAGACATTGGAATAGTTGAGGCTTGCCAGCGCTGGGAAGGGATAGGGAAGGGGGTCAATTGGGGGAAAAGGAGACATATGTAAAACTTTAGACAATAATAATAAAAAAGAACAAGTCCAGACTCGTGGGCAAAACTACCCCCAAAACAATTTTTGTCTTTGTTCTTATGGAGCTTTGCATAAGGAAGAGGGCCCATCTCCTGAGAAATGCAGGTCAGGAGAAAACTGCTGGCCTCATGGAGGGAATTCCCCAATGTTCAGGTCACTGTAGCCCAGAGCAGCGTCACCTGAGACACACTGCCATTAAGGTCTCATGCCAGTTTGCATTATCATGAAAGAAAAATTATTTCACTGATATGTTGTGGAAGCTAAAATTAATCAAAATTCTTCTTCTTGCCTTCTCAATCCTTCTAGCTAGGTCAATAATCAAATTAACAGATTGATAGGAGAAAAATCAAAGTGTTAATACTGTATAGGTTCATGAGGAATTCACAAAGGCATGGAAATTTCAAAGACAATGAGGCAATATTGGGTGTATGTGACATTTTGGGACAAAAGAGAAAAAAGGGGGGTTGGGGTCTTAGATTTCAGAAGTTAGAACGGAGGATGTACAGATTGTGAGGAAGAGCAGAGCATAGGAAACACACATGACAGATAAATATCTTGGAATACGAGCACTGGGAATAGTTTAACAATTAGTGCACTCCACCACTAACTTGAGATGGTCTCATCAACACATTGAAATTACCACTTAAGTTTTATTCTATATTCAATTCCCTGCCCTGAAACTTTTCCATATATCTTTCCGAATCGGGTGTTTTTCTATACATGGCTTTGCCTTTTCCATTTCAGCCTATAGATCTGATTTTATTCTTTGCTGGACTATCCATCTCAGGAAGCGCACTAAATGTAGAATTCATTCAGCCAAGACAAGGCACCTTTCTCTCTTATCTCACCAGATGTTCCATGTCCTCTGCTTGGCAGGCCTGAACTGCTGTTTCCCTTTTAGGAACCCAAAAGAAGGGAATGGATCCGGTAGCTACCCATTGGTCCCCACACAATCCAGGTGTTGGTGCCTAAGTCTTCCCTGGCACAAACAACAACAGGGGCCCATGCAGTCCATGGCAGTCCAGCTGCTATGGGACACTGCTCGGTGTGTGTGGAGACTGACATGGAGACATGTTCCTGAGAGGTCCCCCTCCGGCAGTGCAGCAAGCTCACATCCTCCCTGGAAGAGCTTGCTGAGCTTTGTGCATCTGCCATCTGCCACGGAAATTTCCATCAGCAGACAAGACGGCTGGGGTTTGGGTATGGAAATGCCACTTCAGGCTGTGTTGGCTGAGACCCACAGAAAGACGGGCTCATCAGTCCTTCTGCCAATTCCTGTAAGGACCTTAATGAGGCACCTTGTTTGAAAAGGAAAAAAATGAATTCAGAAAACAGAATCGTAGATGCCAGCGTGATGGGCATGCATTGGAAATATCTGTATAGTTTGATGTTTCCAGGGCTCAGTCTGATATGCATGCATACATTGCAAGAATCGCTAGAGCAGCACATGTGGCCTTGACAAGGGGTTCATGCTCTCCAACTGAAGCATGGGGGTCAGCTGGGACTGCTCATGCACCCCTGCCCCGCTGAGCAATGCTCAAAAAATCAGCCACCAAATCCTGCTGCACAGGCCCAGTGCAGAATCTTACAAGGACTTGCTCATTTTGTGTGTGATGACTTGTGTTAATCCTGCTTTCTAAGTCTTTCCTTGTGACTTGGGATAATTCATTGGATTTGACCTGTTGGTCCAACCCATCCCTCCATTGCTTCATGTATCCAGGGCTAGCCATAGTTGTATCACGCCATTGGTTCAGTCCATCTTATGTTCCTGTCTCTTACATAAAACCCAAGCAACAGCTATCCTACAGCCTGAACAATACCATCATGACCAACGCTTGTTAGTCTGCATTTTATAATTTAAACAACCCCCTGTGTCTTTTCCTTCCTACTTCCCTCAAAACATATCTGACTTCATGAAATTTCTCGAAGACCTATCCTCTACTCTGTCAAATGGTAGCTAAATAACTTAACAAATAAATGTGCTCAGTTGGGCTATAGCAATCCCTAAGGAATGAGTTTGCATAAAATAGACATGTTCTGAATATAGTACTTTAACAAGCCAGGTGGCATCTGGTAGAAACACCTGGGACCTGGTAGAATTTTAAGAGAAATATTTTTTGGAGAAACTTTCTAGTGTCCTTTAAAGCTCTACAAAGTGACTCTCTCCTCTGTTTAAATCTACAGCCATCTTCACCTCATAATTTTTCCTAAAATCTATTAAAAATGTGTGGTACAGAAACTACTGTTATTTATAGTTTATGTCAAATAAACTGATGGAGCTGTTTGACTGTATTCCTTATTCAATGCATTAAGATAAGCACACAAGGCCAGAAAGACAATATTTAATTTGCCCTTTGCATGACTAAGAAACACATTTGCACTGCTATGTATTGCAGTCTCAACTTATTTGACTTACTCCGTGGTTATCAGTAGATTAAAGTAATAGTAGATGAATTGAGACAAACTATGTAATGGAGAAAAATCTCAGTGTTGAGATGAAAATAGCAAAAGTTGCACCTGCATGAATAAGGGATGGGAGTGTACCAGGGTTGAAAGCTCTGCAGGAATTGATGGGCTGGCCAATAGAACTCAACAGACACCTCCAGGCAAAATGGGTAGGGCAGTCCCAAGTACACAAAGGCTTGCTCAAATGCGAGCTAACCACACTGAGCATCACTGGTCACACGGATCCACACATGTGCAGTCAACTCTGATAATCAAAATGACTTAACAATTGTATATAGTGGAAATTGATATGCACAATAATGACTAAGTCATGGAAAGATCTTGAATGCCTCTGAGTCACTAAAAAAGTGATTGTGCTCAGTATAATTTTAGGGGTAAATGCATATATTTCAGAATAAAGAGACTTCAAAATATTTCCTTTTGCAAGGAGCTATTTCATGAAGCATAGTAAAATTTTAGAGCTGGAAATTGCAGTACTGACATTGAGTTGTTACTTCAGTAGAAAACACCAAACCAGAGAGAAGAGGGTTGTCAGGGAGATTGGGAAATAGGAAATGGTAGACCTTGCCTGCAGAGGCAGGGGGGATGAAGCCCAGCGGAGGCATACCTAGCAAGAAACCCAGAATAACACACCTGACTTGCCAAATTCCACATGGAATAAATCCATATGGTATGTGTGGACCCATGAACAAACCATCAAAGTGTGGTCCCTGGAAGAAAGGATGCTCAGTAATTTGATGTAATAGCCTGTGCATTTCTTAGAATCTGCACAGGATCTTAATGGTCTGGTCATCAAAACCAGCAACCTGTCTCTGCCTTCCTCCTTACCTGTTTTACCAATGGGCGGAATTAAGCTTAAGTGAAATGAATTGTCCAAGGTCACACAGTTGAAAGTAGCAGAGTTAGGATTGATATTAACGTTTTGTATATTTTGTTCAATGTTACCTTAAATCTGAAAAGCCCCCACTAGATGTGCTTGAAGGCTCAGAGCAGCCAGTCATCTCCTGCTGGGAGTCAATTTCAGCATGCCATAATTCTAAGAGTTTTATCAAAATGTTGATGAAACTGGGGAACTCAACAAGGGCTAAGTCACATATGTAATCACATATGTTGGAATGGCTAATAGACACTTCCCCCAAACCTGAACAGGATAATCATCTGCTGCTAGACAGCTCAGGGCATAGTATTCTATTATACATGCCATTGTTTCCTGTTGGCCAAACATTTGAACAGCTGTAGGCTATTCCACAATCTGACAATGCTTCTGTAAACCCTACCCTTTGAAACCCTACCCTTTGAAGTATATTATCTCCACCTTACCTTAGGAAAAATTGTGTTAATAAAAAGTATGGGTTCTGAGACAAGAGAAATCTTTAGCTCCTTTAGCTAAAGCTCCTTTGATCCCCAATGCCTTTCAAAACTATCTTTGTCTTTGGACTCCTTATTGAATCTATGCATCAGCTCCTTTCTCCAGATTGCTGAACCCTTCAAAATGCTGGGACAAGAACCCCGGCAATCTACTTAGTTCTTTTCTCCCCTGCACACACAAGTAACCCCATGGCCAATGAGGAGGCTCAGATAAGACTCTTCTTTCTTTTTCATAAATTCACTCTGCCACACAAGTCATCTCAGACTAGATAGAGGCCAATCTCCTTGGCCAATCTGGCACTGTCCTTGGCCAATCTCCTTTCGGAAAGGAAAAGGGGGAAACATTTCTCACTACACTGCACTTGACATCAGTGCCCTGAGTGTGGCACTGCCAGTGTTCCACCAGGCAAAGCTGAATTTGTCATCATTTTTTTGTTCTTAAAAATGCAGTGTCTGTTATGCACCTGCTAATGGGGGACAAGATAAATGAGACACCATCTTGACCTCCAGTTGCTTACAGTTCCCAGATGAACGCATATAATGAGACCGCTCTCCATCACTTTTGTAAATAATCAGCCTTTACAAACAAACACATCCTATCACAGCACAAAAGTGACCTTCTGTGCTGCAGGGCATATGGGATGACACCGGCTTCCTGGCTCTGGGGGTTGTTTTTCCCCATTTTCAGACAAACCGTGATTTTCTTTTCAATGCAAAATAGCATCCCTTGATTTTCTGGACATATTTATACTGACTCCAAGTTTTGTAGATGAGTAAATGTATTATGCATTTAGCCTTATGTCCTCTATTATATAACATAGATAATGTGCTACAGAAAACTGTTTTTGAACTCTCTGCCTTTCGTAAATTATGAGCAAACAATTCTGCGGTTTAAAATAGTAAGCGCAAAAATGTAACTGAGATGGACGCTGCTTGCTCGTGTTTCTGCACACCTGGCCTCAAGGTCACGGTTTTCCCCTGGCACCAGCCGGCTGCTCAGCTGGCGTTCTCCTCCACAGCCAACCAGCAGCACCTACGGTTCCTCCTCATGCTCTAGGAGATTATTTTTTGTTTTATTCTCAGGTTTATAATTATGTATATGGTGATTGAAAACAACTAGCTCTTCATTTGCATTTTCTCCCCGAAGCAACAACTTAGAATTCACTCTGGCCTTTCCCCTCTGTTCTGCAATAATTACCATTTATTAGACATTTCCCTAACCAAAAGCCATGGTAGAGATTTATTTTTAAAATTGTGTGTTTAGCTTTTTGAATAAGTAACACATTCACTGGCCCGGAGTAAGGAGTCCTTCCATTCTAGCTGCTCATGTCCACCACTTCTCATTCTCCTCACAGGGAACTTCTGCTCACCCATGTGCTTTCATAGGATCATTTCGCACTGTGTGCAAAGGTATCATTACATATTTATATTCTCTCTGTTTACACCAATTTTACCATATAAGGGATACAGTTCTACAACTTGATTATTATTTTTTGATTAAGAGCAAATTTGAAGAACTTCCAGATTAGTGTATAGAGACTACCTTCATTGCTTTTTTTTTTTTAAAGGACATATTGATGAGTTGTTTCTCAAACATAAATGTTTCTGAAACATTTATTCTCAAATAGAGGTGTTCTGCGTAGAGGTTTGAGATCACTAAACATCACTGCATGCCTGTATGGTACACAGGTGGGTAGAGGCAAAATAGGTCCCAGTCCCCCAGTTCTGGAAAACACAGCTCCCTTCCCCCTAGCACAAACCACTCCATGCTTAAGGGCCAGGGAGCTTATATGTATATACTGTACATACACTTGAAATCAGTGGACTTATGTTTTGTACCTAATTTACATATGCCACATAGTAATAATTACTTCTTCCTTCATCCATCCATGAGGTAGAGATCCGACTGTATCACTGGGATCACGGGAGTCAGAGGTAGACCTGCTACTCAGCTGTTGCTTCTGAAGTGTGAGCAGAGTCAGTGCTATCATTGCCCTTAAAGCCCTAAGCTCACAGGCACCTGGATAGTGTGAACAGTCAGTAATGTAATCGCCTATAAAGTCCTAAACACACAGCCACCTTGATAGCTGGCACTTGTCGATAGCTTTCTGTGCACCAGACACCGCATTGACTTCTTTACAAGGAGAATCACACTGGAAACCTCCAAATGTTATTATCCACTGTAGCAGCCGAGAAAATGAGGCAAGGAGCAAAAGCAATTGAACACAGCCCGCACTATTAAGGGATGCCACCAGCATTTGCAAGCAGAACCCCATGCTTAGCCACTATGCTCTGCCCCACAACCTCCTCCCTTGCTGTATAAAGAGCTGCCTCGCTAATGCTCATCTGGAGTCTCACTTCGTACATTTTCTGGGCCCCATGGGCAAGAGCTACCATCCTGCCCTCCTGTTACTGTTTATGTGGTTTGGAGTAAGGCTCTGAAGCCGCCCCTGAGCCACTGGGGATAATGGAATTAGAACTGGAGAGTTGGACATTGCATCTGCTTTGTGGGGAGTTCCCCTTGGTGTTATGCAATGTTGCATTGTGGTAAAAATCAAATCAGAGAATGCATATAAAATTAGGTAAATCCTTGTTGCAAATCAATGCTCACTAGTAAGAGTTTAAATAATAACAATAGGGACATCAGTCAGTGTTGACTGCCTAAAGGACTGTAGCCAGACCCGAGTTTAAGGATATAAATGAGACTCGTTGTCCCAGAAATGCTTAGAATGATGGCCTTGACTTTGAGATATTGGGGACACTCAGAAGCATCAGAGGCCCGTATGGTCTCTGTGGAGCTAGTTTTGTTTGCATGACAACAAATGCAAGCAACCATTGACTCCTGCTGAGCTTGGCAAGCTCTGCAAAAGCACAACAGGCAGGCACAGCAGCTCTACCCCAAATCTGACTCCACCCATGCTTTTCTTGGGGAGACAGAAGCTGGATTTGATCAGGGACAGAAAGTTCAGCCTCATTCCTTATCTCTTCTCTGGAAGAATTAATATCACCTAGGAAAAAAGTCCTTATAACGTAGGGCTTGAGGCTGTTAAAAAAGACTCGAGCCATTTTTTAACAGCTTTATTGGTATATAACTCTTCTACCTTACAATTCTCTCATGAAAGTGTGCAATTCAATGGTTTTAATATAGTCACTGAGATGTGCAACCATCACCACAATCAATTGTAGAACATTTTCATTGCCCTAAAAAGAAACTTGTACCCAGTAGCAGGCACTCCCAGACCTCCCCACCTTCCCCCAGCCCCTGGCCATCACTGGGCTGTCTTCTGTCCTTGTCCCTACAGATGGGTCCAGTTAGGACACTTTGCATCAATGGAATCATACGTGGTCCTTTATGACTAGCTCCCAGAGCACATGTGACTCAAAGTCCCTTCATGCCACGTAGCATGGATCGCTACTTAATGTTTTTATTGCCAACAAAGATTCCATTGTATGAATACATCACTTTTTGTTTATCCATTCACAGTTGATTGACATTTTGGTTGCTTCTCCTTTTGGACTCTTCTGAATAATGATTCTATGAACAGTTGCGTACATGTTTTACACGTGAATATGTATATCATTGCTCTTGGGTATATAACAAGGAGTGGCATTGCTGGGTCCAAGGGTAACTGTCTGACCTTTTAAGAAACAGGCAAACGTTTTTCCAAAGCAGTCATCCCACTTGCATTCCTACAAGTTGAGCCACTTTTAACGCCTCATATCCCATGTTCACTCTTTTAAAATGTAGTGGCTTTGAGGTCACCTGTCATTTCACTCCTGTGGGTGTGACTGGCCAAGAAGCCAGGCTAAGTGAGAAGGCTGCTGAAGGAAAATCTTTCACACATTAAACCTCTGCCTGTTCTATTGACTATCGCCTGGCACTTCCTTTGCTGTTGACGATCCAGGCGCACGTGTTGTCTGCCCTTCAGGTGGAATTCATTCTCCCCTCTCTGAACCGTATGGACAGAGTTCCTGGTGAGAAAGCAATCCTGTCCGCTGCGCGCTCATTGTCCCCGGGCCAGCGGCTGTGGTCTCTGTATCTGTCTGTGTAACTGCTTCCCCGCTGCTTTCATAAATGTAACCCCCAGTTCCACAGTTACAGTTTGACAAGAAAATGAATAGGGGAAGCCGAACAACAAAACAGAACCAAACATAAATGTTTTATGAAGTTATATTGCACTATGTTATTCATCGTCTAGAAGAAGGAGAAGTAAATAAAAGCAAAACTGAGTCAGAAGCAGAGTTATACATGTGCTCTTTGTTTGAAATTTGTAAAATCCATACAATTGTATCTTCTGGGAGTTAGTAAGACATGTATATGAATGTGACAATAAGGTAATATTTCCCTTTTTAATATTTAAATATTTTTATTTATTTTTAGAGAAAAAGGCAAGGAGAGTAGGAGAGAGAGAAACATTGATATGAGAGAGAGAAAACATTAATGTGAAACATCAATCTGCTGCCACCGACATACCCCCTGCTGGGTTTGAGTCAGCAACCAAGCCTGTTCCCTGACAGGGAACTGAATTGGCAACCTTCGGTACATGGGGCAATGTACCAACCACCTGAGCCACACCAGCCAGGGCTATATTTCTTATTTTTAATATACATTACAACTTAACCAGGCACTTGACTACTATTTCCTTTCATGTTGGAAAGCTATATGCTTGTTGTAAAACTTTTTACAATTTTATTTCTGGGATTTCTCCTTTGGCAGTGTCTTCAGAACCCACACACTGCATTCAAAGCAAACCCACAAACATTTATTGGGTGGCAACCACGGGCAAGGCATTGTGCTAAGCATTCTGCCAAAAGGGATTCAAGAAGCTATTATTCTTTGGAATGTGCTCATTGGAAACGGATTTTCCTCCATGAATGGAGGATTTTATTTGGGGAAATGGTCAAAAGTTATTCAAAGTCTGATGGATGAGGTGAGTAATATCCATCATGTAGGATGACATTTTTAATGGTCAAAATTATATGTGACTATAAATTTATGAGGCTGGTTTTCTTGCGTGGCTCATTAACCAGGTTGGAAGGGAATGGCAGTTGAAGAGGAGTCCTCTCAATGTTCAGAATGGAGTGGCCATGGTGATGCGTGTTGCCAAAGTAACTATTTTGATGGATGGCGCTCTGTGGATATATTAGCGCTGGCATGTTTTTAAAACACACGCATTGCTGATGGCCCCCATTAGATAGTACCAAAACACACGGGGCCCAGAGGAAATTTAGCTACATCCATAACCAAGATAATGTCATTTTCTAGTGACTGTGTTTCCGTTTTTGACAAAGTTAGAAGACAACTGATCGCACAAACGACTTGTTCTTTGCCAGAAAAGAGCAAGGTCTTGATTGCTATTTTTCAAACAAAAGAATTGACCTGGGAAAAAACCTCCCAGCTGGCAGGTGCCCTTTCAGAGTCTGGCTTCTAGAACCTTCCTCAGGTGCCACTACGTGTAGAAGTAGTCACAGAAAGAGATCTTGGCCTTTCTCATTTATTACAAGGTTGGAAGTGGTTTAATAGGACTTTAGAGGAAGAATTCATGGCTGCAGGCTGTGTGTTCCCTACTCACTGCATTCTGCATCTTTCCCAACTTCTTTGGACTCTGCTCATTCCAAAAGTTTCTCTTTTCTAGCCTCATCCAAGAATCGGAGATAAGCTGTATTAGTTCCCTAGGGCTGCGGGAACAGATTGCCACAAACCGGATAGCTTCCAACGACAGGCATTCGTTGTCTGAAATCACTGTGTCAGCTGGGTTGATTCCTTCTGGAAGCACAGGATGGATTCCTTCTTTGCTTCTTCCCAGTTCCCCGTGGTTCTTGGAAATGCTTGGCATTCTTTCGCGTGTAGGTGCCTCACTCCAATCTCTGTCATCGTGACATGGCTTTCTTCCCGTATGTCTGTGTCCAAACCTCCGTCTGCTCATAAGGACACCAGTCATTGACTGAGGGCCAGCCCAGGAGGATTGGGGAAATAACAATGAGCTGATTCTTCCTTGCTACTTCATGAAGGTGGACAACCTGACTATTTATTTCTTTGTATACTTCAACTTGCACAGGATAGGCATTTTATAGTAATTACTGAGCATGGAGGACAGCCGGCATAAGCTCTAAAGATGCTTCATGCTCCATCATGGGGAAACGTATCACAAGTTATTTTTTCATCTCTGAGAGCTGGGACGAGGGCCATAAAGAGCGGGTCACAGTCGCCCACAGTCGAATTGACATCAATTCCGCCGAGTGGGGCACTGCGCCTGGATGCACCTCTCATGTCCCTGACTCGGGTGTGATTAAAGGTCTTCAGATGTTTTCTTTCATCCACCTGTGATGGCTGTGCAGAGGGATGACATTTTATCACGAGTGTCTGGAGGCTTGTTAGCAGAGACCCTGTCACCACCGGGATCACAGCTTGGCCTGCTCCGTCCTGAGGGCACTGTCTCGGCGCGCAGTTGGCTCAGCAGCAGATGCCACTCGGTCTAACATGACAAGCAGCTGGATCTCCGGGCAACAGGCAGAGTCATTTTCCTGGAATGAATGGCAGTGTGCAAAGCAGAGCAGGGGGTGTCTTTCTTCTTCTGTCAGTAAAATCAGCTCAACTTCAGCAGTCACAGAGACCCAAAGAGAACAGAAGAGAAGGGGTAGCTTCTGTGTGCAGCATGGAGCCAAGGAGCCTGTTTGGAACAGGGAAAATGAGCAGCCATCTGACTGACGGATTTCTGCAGAGCTGGCCGGAGAGGCGCTGAGTAACGGCAGTCAGAGGCAGAGACGGTCAGGGAAGGCACAGCAACCAGGCTAAGGGCCTTTCCGCAGAGCGTTCTCATACTTACGAGCAACACCATCCATAGAGCATGCCTCCCACTGTCTCAGCCCTGTCTCTGCTGCGAGACAACTTCTCTGTCCCCAGACACCGAACACCATGAGGTGAACGCTAGGATGACTGCAGGCCTTAGACCGATGTTCGCTCTGAGCCACCATCAGGGAGAAGGCCTCCTGGTTCTGGCGGAAGCAGCTACCCGCCCACTCTCATTGGAGCAGTGCGGCTGGGGGTACAGGGCCATCCTCACCTCTATTTCCAAGGAAGTGAAATGCTAGCACGTCAGAGAGGATGCCCCCTCTCCCCCCATGTTTTGTCTGCCCCTGCTTCCTGGCACTGTAAGCCACCAGAGGGAAAATAGATTGCTGACTTTAGCTTTATGTCTGAGTAAATCTTTTTTTTAAATATATTTTTATTGATTTTTTTACAGAGAGGAAGAGAGAGGGAGAGAGTTAAACATCGATGAGAGAGGAACATTAATCAGCTGCATCCTGCACACCCCCTACTGGGGATGTGCCCGAAACCAAGGTACATGCCCTTGACTGGAATCAAACCCAGGACCCTTGAGTCCCCAAGCTGATGTTCCATCCTCTGAGCCAAACCATCTAGGGCTGAGTGATCTTTTGAAACACCCTCCCTGCCCCCCGCTAAAGTATTCCAACCTTCATACTCCTGGCTCCTAGTGAGAGATAATTAGAAATATTGCTCAGAGATTTACCTTGCTTGAAAACGAAGGCAACAGCTAATATAAACAATAAAGCATTTCTAAAACCAATTCTTATATAGGCAAATGACTGCTCTTCAAATTGAAGCCCTGTGTGATAGCCTTATTACTTTCTTTTTCATCTAATTAATACACCCGATGTGCAGTACATCTCCATAAAGCTGTTGGAAGACTAATGTGCATTGGCATTTCATTGTGTAATAGATCCTGGAAGGAAAAACATATAATTTTCATGACTAGAAAACAATACAGAAATATGTCTAATTAAAACATACTGCCTGCGTTTTTATCTTTGGCTCAAAACCATTCCATCCTTTACTTTTTCCTGGTTCCAGAAACACGGTGTATATCTGTGTGTGTGTGGTTACCTAGAAAAATTTCTGAAATAACTAACTATAGAAATTACCATGAAACTATGAAACATAAAAGCAGGCTTCTCATTTAGTCCTGAACCATAAGACACTGTACAAAATATGGTTTTAGAATCTCTTAGGCCTCCACATTGCTTTCAAAATCATTCCATATCTGTCCTCCCAAACAAACAAACAACAAGCAAACAAAAACCACCGTAAGAGAAGGCCTTCCTCTGTCAGGCACATATTTCAGATCAGTGTCATCCTCTGCCTCTTCCCATTGCCATCAGAGGCCTTCTGAGTTTACGTTTACCACTGTTTCCTGTTTATCAGGGACTTGGAGATCATCTCATTGTCTCTTGTATTTAGAGTTATTTTCTTTATTGTTCATATTTTCTATATTTTCTCTCTAAAAATTTTCTCAAATAAAAATTGCTAACATTAATTACAGTGAGGATTTAAATTGTTATAATGAATATTTGTATCATCTTTTCAAGTTTTTAGACTTTATTGATATCCATCATGCAAGCTGATGGATATCAATAAAGTCTTTTTTTTTTTTTTTGATAACCTCACCCCCCACTCCCTTGTTGTTATTTTTTTAAGAAAAAGAAATTGGCTCAGAGAAGTAAAACTTCTCCCTGGAGCCCCATGACTTGGGCTGGAGTCTGGCTTCCTTTGAAACTAGGAAGCTGAGCTCTGAGGGTTTCTGCCCCATTGTCCCACCTTCAGCATTCACAATCCCTCAGAGTGTGATGCTCCAAGACTGAGTGGAATCAGCTAGTTGCATGTGTCTTTAGCCATGACACTGACCTCTGCTGTCCCAGATTTCCTCTCACTCTATTGGATTTGGGAGTGCAATGCCATGGGGGTTAGGGACTCGCCTGTCTTTGCTGAAGTGTGGAATCACAGGGTCAGAGACAACAACAGAAACTTCGTGGTACACATGAGCCTGGGAACTACCTTTTATGAGCAAGTATTTCCTGAGCCTCTGCCATGGAAGCCACAGAACTCCGAGACCACACTCGGACTAAAACAGGATCCTTGCCTTCCAGAGGCTCATTGTGAACCTCACCAGCTGCCTCTGTTTAAGCAACTAAGATGTCAAGAGGTCAAGGCCCTCAACGTGCATCTGTAGCATCTCTGTCAGTGTCCAGCACATAGTAGGCATTTGTGGATATTTGTTAAATTGATGCATGAATGTATGCAGCAGTGCTAGCATGTGTTCCGGGTCCCATGGGAGTCCCTGCACCCCTTTGTAGGCATTCAGGGGTCAAACCATTTTCCTAAGACTAGAACATATTTTTGCCCATGTAATTCTCATTCTCTTGCATGTGTCCAACTGAGTTTTCCAAAAACCACATGATATGTGATGCCACTGCTCTGATGGCCAATAATATGTGTGCTTGTGCATTCTTCCTACTTCAAAATGGCTCCTTTTCATTCTGGCGCTGTAAATGTTGGTCCGTATAAAGCACATAAACAACACCTTCCCGGGTCCAGAGATGTCTGCACATGCAAAGGCTCCTGCAAACAACAAGTGCGGGGTGCTGAGTTAATCATTCAAATACCTGTCGAAGCCAAGGAGTGTTTTTGCATGTCAGGGTGAGAAAGAGTCCACAGAGCGGTCAAGTATTTCTGTTCTTTTATGAGTTGAGGTATACATTTTATTGAGATACTTATCTTTATATTAGTTTCAGGTATACCATGTGGTGATTGGATATGTGTATAATTTGTGAAATGACCCATAAGTCTAATTTCTGCCCATTACCATTCATACATTAGGCATTTTTCCTGTGATGAGAACTTTTAAGATCTACTCTCTTAACTTTCACATGCACAATTAGAAAGTTCTTACTTTTTCATCATCATCAGTAAAGATTCTCACACTCTGGCCTCAACTGTGAAGCCAACCATGTTGCTCTTGCCTCACCGCGCTATTCTTTCATAGCGTTGGGGTTAAGCTTTCTGCATAGGCGGCCCTACATCCGCTAGGACTGATATGATAGCTTGCCTAGCGATAGATCACCTGTGACAACAATGAGCAGGAACTGCTCTGGCACTGCAGTCCTCTAGGTTCATAAAGTCACATCTAAGCAGAGTGGAGAAATGCTTCCATACCAATTGCTCTCTCCAATCATTATTCTGATAGGCTGGAATTAAATGGATCTCAGTCAGCCTGTGTTTCTCGGGGGCCTAAAGCTTTTCAAAATGATTAGAACTATGCTGAGCAAAGCCATACGATGGGACTGTCAAACTGAATATATTTGAAAAATCCCAAGAGGTCTTTGGCAAATGTGTACATATGGTACCTTGATAAACTCACCTTGTCATTTTCCCATCTACACATTTTTTCTTGATTGTTTGGAGGTGAAATAAAAACTACGAAATCCCTCTTGGACACATGTCAGTGACTCTTCACAGGTTCCTCCTCCAGCAAGGATTCCCTTCCCTTCATTTAAGCTTTTCCTCAAATGTGTGTTCCTATGGCACCCTTTGTACGTTCAAATGGAACATAAAGACACACCTAGAAGTCTTCAGACTTTTCTTTGGCTTGTGTATCTCCAAAATGAGTTTTGTCTCATTCAAAAAGTTTTAAAAATTATAAAGGAACATTATATGTCTTTTGGCCAATTCTCACATTTTCATCCTATTCTAGGAAGACCAGAAATTTGAAATTCTATGAATTATAAATTACAAAAGGTGGAATGGGGTTTTAATGTAATTTAATATATAAAAAGTAACCAGATAAATTAATGGAGATTTTAATATCCCTCAGTAAATTTAAGTTGTAAAGTCCACCAGTTTTATGGGAAAGAGATTAATGATAAAATATTTCCTGAATTTCTATATGACGTCTAAGGAATATCTTATTAGTAACACCTCAGGGGGCAATACTTAAAAGGTTGACACACTTTGAAAATATACCTTCAGTTAAAATGGAACAAACCCTTGCTCAGGAGGGAAGATGAAATGGACAAAGCGTCATACAAACAAACCAAAGCAAGCGGAAGGTGTGGATGGACTCTGGCAGCTGGTTGTCTGTACGCGCAGGGCTGCTTAAGGACGGGTCTCATATCAATGCAAGACCTCACACGGAAGGAATCCCTTGGGCCCCCCTCTGGGTGAACTTGAACTTGCCAAGGATCACTACTAAGAATGTCTGCAGAAGATGCCCATCGGAAAATTGACCCCTTGGGAATGCCCGGGGAGGACAGTGTTTCCCATTCAGAGAGCCTGGGAACAGTGGGCCCTGGGAAATAAGCCTCCTGCAGGTCCAAGTGCCTATTCATTCATCAAAGGTCTCCAAAACATCCTGGGGAGGAAATGGGTTTGATGTACACAGCCCAACATGTCTCCATAGCTACCCAGCACAGAGCCTCTTTACTGCGATTCCTATAAAATATTCTGTGTCGCATGTTCTGGAAAACACACTTTCAGAAATATTGACCCCAGAAAAGAACCTGCCTCTTGGGATGACTCCTAAGCGGGAAGGATGCAGTTGACTCCCCAGGTAATGCTCTGAACTGGCAGCTCTGGGGGTGCCTTCACCCCCTCTGTGTCTCCTGCCTCCCTCGCCTTGCTGAAGCCCCACAGCAAGTGGCCTTCTACTCCCTTATACAGAGCTCAGCACTGCAGCTGCGGCCACTTCTGCCTGCATTTCCATGCCATTGGAATGTGTGCAGTGATTCACCACTTAGATAAACCAGAAAGACCCCAACTCTCAAACTAGGAAGGTCAGACTGAAGCTTTAGGACGGATGAAACATTTTATGGGGAAGGAGGAGTTAATAGAAGGTTCTAGCAGGCACTGTGCTGTGTTTTGGATTGGGTTATGCAATCCTTAAAGAGCAAAAATGCTGTGTATTGGGAAGTCCGTCACCAGCATGCTGCTGCTGCCTGCCACCGTTCAGATGTAGTAGCAAAGCACATCACTGAGTCACTGAGTCTCTGGGCCAACATTAGGATATCTCGGGTGCACGCCATGAGTCAGGTGCCAAGTGACTAGCTTGCCAGGGGCACTCAGAGGGCAGTTCCAGTTTCCTTATGTGACTACTTGAGGCTCAGAGCACAGAATCCGGGCACTGGTAATCCTTCCTGACTCCTGGTCGAACTCCAGGACAAATTCCTGGCCAAGGGGACAATTTGTATACTACACTTTTATTATATATGATTATAAAAAGAGTTGCTGGTGAATTAATTAATTCATCTCCTCTGACCTCAGGGTGAGGCATTTTCACACCTGCCGGTGCGATAGTCCCTGCTCCATCTTAATGGGAAGTCCCTCCCCGCTTTGGAATTTTATCAATTGCTTTCTGTCAAAATTGTCACCACATTCTGGTCTTTTCTTTTGGGTTAAGAGCTCATTTTAAAACACCATCCCATTTTTTCAGTGACATAAAGTCAAAATTTAAATCGAAATGAAGAAAGGCCTAAAAGTCAAGGTTTAAACCGAAATGAAGAGAAGCCTCTTCCCAATGTTCCTCCTCCTCTTTACAGCTTCCATCTATTTTCTATCTACCCAATTCCCAGATAAAACCCCATCTGTTTTCCATCTACACAATTGCCAGATAAAATCCCATAGACACTCACCTTCCTCTTGCCTCCCATTGGCTACTTACCACTTGTTCATGCAGATGATGATCATGGTCACCACCATTCTGATCATCTTCAACAAACAGGCGCTGGGCAGCCACAGGGTGCACGCCAGGAGGAAGACAGCCTCATGGCCACCTGGAGGTCATGTGGGATCGCAGATGAAGCCCAGAAGTGGGATTCTGAAATAAATAAGCGTTGTTTATTGTCTTTCCTCTGATGTGTTAGCAGAAATTGCTCCAAGCCTGTAATTTCTTGAGGGTCCCATTTCTACTTCTCTGAAATATAAATAATACTAATGCCTGCTTCTCGTCAACCCCTATGATTTTATGGGAAATCATACGAGAAATTTTTTATAATGCTCTGTAGAAACAATTACTGTGCCCAGCCAGGGTGGCTCAGTGGTTAAGTGTCAACCTATGAACCAGGAGGTCACAGTTCAATGACTGGTCAGGGCACATGCCCAGGTTGTAGGCTCCATCCTCAGTGTAAAGCGTGCAAGAGGCAATGATCAATGATTGTCTCTCCCATCATTGATGCTTCTAAAAATAAAAATGTATTTTTAAAAAACCACCATCGCTCTATCAGAAGAAGATATTGTAGGATTTTCTTTCTCTGCTATAATCCCCAACTACTGTTGACATTTTCACAGCCTTTCTTTCATTCCTGCCGTAGGCCTCAGGAGCTGCTTCCCATGCCAAGATCCCAAACAGAGAAGGGGAAGTCCAGCCAAACCGCTGGCCCAGGGCCTGCGTGGGGAAACATTGCTGCTCTGAGTCTTGCTTCATCCTGAAATGACTGGCGGGTGGACTAAATTCACTAAATTAACTGCCTGTTTTGGCAACATAGCGATCCAGCCTTAACTGGCTGAGAACAATGAAACGCTATAGATGGGCTTATTCTCCTTTTTTCAGGACAATTGCTGTTGTTAAAATGTGTGTCCTGTGAGGTGGCTAAATAAGTTTAATCCATTAAATCGTTTTAAATGTCTAACCTGTTAAGATGCTGAAGTACTCGCTGATCAAATTAGTTACCTTAAACTTGGTGTTCGTTTAAGCAGTCCCTGGCTGTCCCCTCCACATTATTTGGGACTCCATCTCCCTTCCTGCTCCTTCTCTCCCATCATCTCTTTTCTAGATCCGGCCAATACCTCATCCCCGCTCTCCTCATCTCATCTCCTGACTGTGCGGAGCCAGGTGGGACCAGCTGTGGCCAGGACAGAACAGGGGGACAGAGCAGGGGGGCACAGCAGCCCCTCCCTCACCCCGCCCACCCCTGAGGCTAACTCTGGTCCCTGTAATCCTCAGAGTCCTGCTCCATCCTCTCTGGAGATCCTGTTCTACGCTGCATCTCATGCGTCTGTTTATTCCATGTTCCCCGACATGACTTTTTTTTTTTTAATAATTTGTTTTGCTCTCCCAGGTGAGCTTGCCTCTCACCTGCTCCCACAGTCCCCAGCGCATTTAACTCTCCAGAGGGATGCTTCCCTGGTCTCTCACTCGGGCCATGTCACTCAGAGCAGGACCACATTCCTTCTCTGCACCACTGCAGAGTGTCCTGGACTCCTCTAGTGAGTGAAGGAATGAAGGGATGAAGGAATGAAAGAATGAAGGGATGAAGGAATGAAGGGATGAAGGAATGAAGGGATGAAGGAATGAAAAAATGAAGAAATGAAGGAATGAAGAAATGAAGGAATAAATGGATGAAGGAATGAAAGAATGAAGGGATGAAGGAATGAAGGGTTGAAGGAATGAGGGGATGAAAGGATGCAGGGAGCAGAGGTCCACACACTCCTACTGGGCCCTTATTTGTTATTAACAAACCTCAAAAAGCCTGTTCCCGAGCAGAATGAGAGGTGCTCTGAGGATGCATACAGTCCTGCTTAGAGCAGGGGAGGAGAGAGACTGGATTGCAAACAGCAGATGAAAACCTCAGCTTTGTTCAATACGAGGGTAATGCCCAGATGATGTAAGTGATAGTTAACTAGGAGAGCCAAACAATTTAGCTGAGGAGGGGAAACAAGACAGGTAATATTTTTAGTTGCTAATTACTAATTCTCACCCATTAGCTAAAAATTGAAAAATTAATTAGAGCCACTTGGTGGAAGACAGAGTCACTAAAATAGCAAAAGATACTAATAAGTTAAATAAAGATATAGGAAGCTTTGTTTTTTAATATATCCATGTTCTCTATGGCTCAGCTCCACTGAAAGCCTTATATCTAATAAGTTAGGTAGATTAAATAAGAATTCACTAATTATCCTACATTAAGAGTAATAGCAAATATCTCACTATACATCTGTCCTATTGCTTTGGCAATAGAGATGTAACACAGCTCCTATGTTGCTTTTACATAAATACTTCATTTATCCTCACAGTTTTAAATATTTAGTATATGAATTATGAAAACATTAAGATCCAAATAGATCCTAATGTATTGTAAAAACAGTATTATCCTCAATTCACTTTTCCTTAGCTTACTTGTTTTCGTTCCTTCTTGCCTTTTCTCAGCTCTGCTAAGTTGCGTAAATGCATACTTATCACTTACCTTTTCTTCCGTGAGACACCCATTATTGATTTTTTTCTAAATTGAAGCTCCGTGCCAAGCTAAGCAAAACTGCCAAGGTTAGAAACACATTTTTCTTATATGAGTTCAGAGAATTTTGAAACTCAAGGTCACTTTTTGAGGTAATCTGAATATTTCTAAAATTTTAAACTAGGAGAAAAAAAAAAAAAAAACTCTGAGAGAATGGACTTGTAAGTGGGATGGGATGTCTAACCTAAAATCCATCCACAATTTATTCGGGGCTCTGGGCAGGTCTCCCCGGGCCTGACTCAGATCATTTTTATCATGAGATCAGAAGTGTCATTGCGTTTATGTCCCACTGGGACACCTACACTTCAAAGACTGATCCACAGGATGGAGCGAGAATAAATGTTCTCAGCTCCAGGATAGCAGTGAGATGCTGATAGAAGTTAGTTCTATTGAAGATCCATTTTGAATGTGGAGTTATTGAATGTGGAAGGAACGGGGTCTCAGAAGCCAAGCTGTTATAAATCCCCAAGGGAGAGGCACCATTGATTTCATCACAGGCTCAGGGAAAGGCAACCTGCCTTTCGGGTGGACATGTGACACCTTAAAGAAAGGACTAAGGACGTTAGTAATGAGAGAGGCGATCTGATACCCACAGCATCCATCCCTTCATCCTTCTACTCTATAAACATTTCATGGACATCCAGATAGCCCAGTCTGTTTATTAAGGGCATGGGAATGAAAATTTACCAAGATACAGTTCCCAACCTATAGAACACAAATGCCATAAGAGAGAATAAATCAAGTGAGTGAGTATAAGGATAGGGCAAAACAATTTGAACAGAGTTAAAAATATTGAAAAATGACTGTATGTGACATATCAAAAGTTTCCAAAAGACAGCTAAGCTTTGCTTCTGTACCAGCTCCATTCTCAACTGTTGGCATTGTTGACCCCGTGTTCATCCCCTTCAACTACCCTGTTATACAGATGAGGAGACTGAACCTCTGAAAGGTTAAGGGATTTGAGCAAGGTCACAATGCTGGGGAATGGGGGCGCCAGTGTTTGAACCAGGGCCATCTGGCTTAACATTGTGCTAATAATGGCAACATTACACTAATAAGCAGCTTTATTTTTGAGGTTTCTAAATAAATATATATCCTATATAATAAAAGCCTAATATGCAAATTGACCAAACAGTGGAATGACCAGTTGCTATAACATGCACTGAACACCAGGGCCAGATGCTCAATGCAGGAGCTGCCCCCAGGCCACAGGCCACAGGCCAGCCAAGGCAAGTGCCAGTGGGGGCCCCGATTGTCCCACCAGTCACCCCACAGATTGGCCCTAATCGCCAGCCAGGCCTAGAGACCCTACTGGTGCACAAATATATATATATATATATATATATATATATATATATATATATATATATATATACACACATACTAGAGGCCTGGTTCATGAAATTTGTATATAGTGCCTAATATAGTGACCAAGATATAAAAACTCCTCAATAAACGGTCATACTAGTTATACCCAAACACTTCATAAGAAAAGGGCAAAGTAGCATGTCCAAGGTCACACAGCCACCTAGCAACTGAGCTGGGACTGGGCCATAATCTTATTGTCATATGCTAAGTTCTCTTTGATGCCTCTTCTCTCCTGATGTCCCTAGCCTTTCAACTACACTGTGTCTTTTTTTAGTTTCTAACTCTTTACTCACACTAGTATTTTTATTCCACAAACGACAGACATTTTTCTGGTAGTACCCATGACATCTGAGACCCACTTGGAATCTGAAATGCATTCTGATAACCTCCGTGTTCCTTCTTCCTGGCTCTCTTTCTGCCATGTATGAACTTGCACATGATAGCTGGAGGTTAAACAATTCTGAAGGGTTATTTTTAGCTTTACAGCCTTGAATTCTTCAGGCTTCATGTAATTAATTTACCAGAAGGATGGTAATGCTGAAAGGAATTTTTTCTACACATAGAAGCAGCTCGGAGATTGTTGCAAGAAATCACAGCAGGAATGAGACTATTGCTGAGCATGGGTTTATTAGAAAGCAAAATAAACATGCTGACTTCATCTTCATTAAATATTCATCCTGGAAACGCTTCCCTTGTCTACAGCCAAGATGTTGTCTTTTGCAGAAGATTAAAAAAATATAAGGAATCACTAAGCCAACACACTGCAAGTGTTCCAATACTTTGGGAAAGAAGAATTATGTAAAATCTGCAAATATGTTAGTCTTAGCAATGTTGGCCTTCAAACAATTCCCACCACCTTGGGCAGGGGTGATGGTGAGGGGGCATCTCAGAGGAGAGTGAGTGGAGCTGCCTTCTTCCACGCAAAAAACAGAAGTAGACATGGGGAAGGCTCTTGTGCCATCACGGGCTGAGAGTCACCAGGCTAATAAGTTAAGAGGATTAGTGCTAAAGCTGCGTGAGCTTTGCCATAGCCCAATGAGGCTGATGTGCTTCCCGGTTTCAGCTCGTCCTTCGCAAGACCCCTCTGGTCAGCAGGAGGGTGGCAGCCGGACTAGTTTGCCAAATTCTCCAAAGCAAGCCAGTCCCCTGGCTTTCTGCACCGTGGCCTCTTTCACTTAGCTGAGGCGCAGGTGGAGAGAGCTGGAGGGCAGGAGGTCAAGGTGAAAGCCCTGATCTAAATTATCCCTTCTTCCTGCTACCCCAGAG